>PVIC010006606.1:14309-53783 GCA_004025085.1 Thryonomys swinderianus
GTTTTATATGTGTGCAGCTGGTTAAATGCCTGAGTGCTCCAAAAAGTGTATCAGTTTACCTTGAAAAGCATCTGACCTTTGCTTATGGAAGTGGGTGTTGCACAGAGTACAGATTGTTATTATGAAATCATTGCAAGTGTGTTTCCTGAAATCGGATGGGAGTTGAACAGTAGGTATGGATGAGTGTGACTCACGACATGTAATTAGCTGAGGCCGCTGGCGGGTGTTTGACATGCGCGTGAGTCTTTTCCTTCTTCTCCCCCTCCCCCACCCCCGTACCAGGGCTCAAATTCAGGAGCTCGCACTTTGCAGGCAGTTGCAGCACGGGTGTCTCTCTTGGGTCACTGGGTACTGGAGACAGTTACCTGTTTTTGCTCGGTGTCTTTCAGGGGCTGAATTTCACATAAACAATGCAAAGTTTGTTTGGGACAAATTTCCATTTTTAAAATGTTGTAACTGTTTATAGCAGAATCGAACGTCCCTTTTTTTTTTTTTAACCACTATTCTCTTCCTGGGTTCCTTTTTTTTTTTCTCCTTCTTGATCCTCTCTTTGCAACTTTACTAGCTTAGTCATTCCTTTGTTCATTCAACAGCCATTTCCTACATGTCAGGAATAGAACAGGAGCTGGTATTTCTCCCAGGCTGTCCTTTTTCTTTGTTATAAATGGTTATCTTTTATCATTCACAAACCATGATCTTTCCTCCTTTTTATGACAGATTTGGAGAGGGAGTGTGGAGTGGTGGTTATGACTACACTCCAGGGCTGGCCTGCCTGGGTTAAATCCTTGCGTTCGCATTGACTATGGAACTTTGCCAAGTTACTTAATGTCTCTCTCTACTGCACTACCTTTGCTTGGCAAATGGAAGTAATATTGAAACGTATCGTTTGATTTTTAGGAGGAGTGAATTAATACAAATAAGATGCCTAGCACATGTCTGACGCATCTTTAGTTTTAAATTATGTAGTTGTGGTGCTGAGGATTGAACCCAGGGCCTCACACATGGTAGGGTGGCACTCTGCTACTGAATTGCTTACAGCTAGATGGACATGTATTTAAATCCCCAATAAATACTGGAGACTCCTAGCTATTTTTACTTTATAATTATCTAATAATTATACATTGTATAATTTTACTTTTAAAATCATTTTGAGATTCTATATTTTTAATAGGGGATTTAATTATAAAATTATATTTTTGTCCCATCTTAAAAAAGCTTCATTGAAGATTTTTTTTTTTTTTTTTTTGAGACAGGGTCTCGCCTTGTAGTTCAGGCTGGCCCAGAGCTCACTATATAGCCCAGGCAAGCCTGGAACTCAGCAATCCTCCTGTCTCTGCCTCCCGAGTGCTGGGATGACAGGTGTGAGCCACCACGCCCGGCACTGAAGATAATTTTTGTTTTAACTCTGCTCAGATACTTACAGGATTAAAAAAAAATTATCCATGAAATTCTAAATTTTTGCGGAGGTACATAACTAGGTACGGATAACTTGATTGCTTTTTGTCGGCCAGATCAAACGTTTCCTCTACATATGTTTTCTGCATTTGTGCTAGTGCTTTTGTTTCAAAACTCACTTATGTGGTCGCTAGCACAGTCTCCTTTTGATATGCCCTTTTTTTTAATGTCTTTATTTCATTCACTGCATTTGGGAGATTCTCCTCAAGGATACCCCCTCCTCCTTCCTTTGATTCCGTACCCGCCATTGAGTGTATTCTTTCTTGACTTTAGTAACTCTTTCCCTGCTTTATATTATTGTGCATTAGGCCAAGTGTTTTCTACCTTCTGTTCATCTGTAAGTAAAAACAACTCCATCCGCACCTGAAATCCGTCGCCATCCTTTTCTAACCACATACTGCGGCTCTCCTTGTCCTCCTGGCTCCAGCTGGTCCGCCTGTTTCCTTTGGGAAATGGTCTGTCAGGCAGAGAATTGCATCTTCCGTCTTCCTGCTCTGGTCAGACAGGTCGGCCATGACCTGCGGTCAGTTCATCTGCATGGTAATTCCCAGGGTTCTGGATCTTCGGAGAACGAAACGAGGGGTGACAGATGGGAGGGGGGGAGCAGACGTGCGGGGAACTTTGAGGTTGTCTCTCAGAGCACCTGGTGTTCCCGAGACTTGCTGTCGCATCGCACGGTTCCCGGGGTTCGCGCAGCAGGGCCTTGCTTTCCTCCCGCCCTTTGTCAAGCTCGGACTTTGAACCTTGACCCTAGTTATTTGCGGCCAGGAACATTCCCTAACACCTTTTCTTTCCAGAGTCCATTTGTGTTGCTTCGAGCAAGGAAGCTCGTGTAATTCTCTGTGGGACAACTCGGTCCTGGGGGAGAACGAGAGCACCAGGGCTCCAGCAGCCGGGGCGGGCTGCGGACGGGACCACGCAAGGGCGGGAAGCAGGGAAGGCTGGGAGGAGCCTGGGGCCGGCGACGGGGCGTCCCGGAGCTTTCAGCGCCCCCAGCAGCCCGCGCGGCGCGCACGCCCTGGGGCCAGCGCCCCTGGGAGGCCCCGCCGGTGAGCGCCTGTTTCTCTGGCAAAGCCGCTGAGCCTGGGCCTGGCTTTCTCGTCGGCTCCTCAGCCAGCGAGACGCAGGCCGCGTGAAGCGAGTGCGTTAGCGTCCCCGGACTTGACGTGGGAACCGGGCCGCTTGCCTGCTGCGCGGGGGGGGGGGGGGGGGGGGGGGGGGGGGGCGGCAGGCGAGCCGCGCTCGGCTCCGCCTGGTGCGCTTACGCGAGAGCGGTGCCTGCTGCGGCAGTGGCAGCGAGATCCTGCGGGCAGGGGCCGCTCTGGGATGAGGACTGCTTCCTGCGGTCCGTTTTGGTCCAAGATTCTTTGCCTCCACAGGTGGCTCTTCAGATTAGAGGCTGTTGCCAAAACCTCCCAGAATCTTCTCCATTTGTGACTTGGGACTCCGCCCTGATGTTCGCGTAGGGCCGCTTGGAGAGGCTCCTTGGGGTCTCTCAGTTCCTCCTGCGCTGCCGGGAACGCTGCCCACCGCGTCACGCGTGGATGGCTCTTTCGATCGATTCTACTGGACACGAGTCCTTCTTTCTTTCTTCTGTTCTGTTAGCCATTTTAGTGAGGTTGAACCCTAGAAAACCGCCCATACCTGACCACCTTTGGTGGACAAAAGCAGCACATTCCTGTCCTTCAAGTCAACATTCAGGGGATGGCAAGAGGAGGGCACAGGTGACGCGGGTGAGTCCAGTGTTCACTTTTCTGCCTTCGCACAATTTTAAGAGCTGCTTTTTTGGCATCAGAAAATATATACTTAGTAAATAATTTGTTAAAGGAATTAAAATTTGTTTTATAGTTTACATTTGGGCATTGAGTTTTGTTCTTGGTCAGTGTTTGTTAAAATTCTTTCCCTTGTACCTATAGATGTTCACTTTATGCATTTATTACTGTTATATATAGAAAAAGAGCAATAACAGCATGTATTTTTTTACTGGAACAAAGCATCCTTAGTGTTAATTGACTAAAATAGGCAAATCTGTAAGTTTTGGGCAAAATTTGAGAGCTCTTTAGTCTTGATTGTATTATTTAAAATTCTTAGCTTGTACCAAGTGACATTACTAATAGAATTTTTTGATTACCACTGGAAAGCTTGTGCCGTGGCTTGTTTTCCCCAGTTTGAAGATGAGCTATGGATTAAATGTCTGTACCTAAATTTGCAAGCTAGCTTTTGCAGAGCAGAACCTGTTAATTCCAGTAGAGTTCCACCTAAGCTTTCATTGTCTCTGAAGAATACCAATTGATTGTGGGAACTTAACAGAAACATAACTGAAATGATCCCCATAATCTGTTCTAGCAATGGCTTGTTTGATTTTTCCCCCATGTGGCAGTAGTATTCAGCTGTGTAAGCTTTTAAAAATGAAAATCTAAATAAGTAGAGAGTGATATATTACATGCTAAGAGCATCTAGCTTTCCTGTTGTGTGTGTGTGTGCGCATGTGTGATTCAAAATAACTTAATCAACTCTAGTCATCATATCTACGTGTAACATATTCGGTGGATTTAAAATAAATTGCTTTCCATTAGATAACCAGTACATTTTCTGTCTGTACATGTTTTGTTTAGATATTTGTTCAGATATTTTCTTTGGGCCTCATATTGGATGTTTCTGGCTAAATGCAGGCAAATGCTGCATAATCCCTATAATATACATCAGAATGTGAACACTTACTCAGAGTCAGGCAACTGAAACATTACTCTTGGCATTTTTTTGCTCAGTGCCCAGTATGCCACATACTTACTGTTCCTCTGTGGGCTCTGAGATACTGGGAGAGTTTTCCATTGCGTCTGATCCCCTTGTTATGACTGGTGTGTAGTGCAGAGAGCCGTGGCATGCTGGGAAGCTGGATCACGTATGTTCACCAAGTGTTGGCTGACTTCTCTCTGTTGGTCTGTTCATGTTGAATAAGACCAAGATATCTTCGCCACGTGGTTGGTTTTTGTTTCTTTTCTGAAAATATAAACTCCTTACTTACCTCATCTTTCAGCTATTCTCCTAACTCTTTTTTCCTGGTTTTTATTTAAGTGAACCTTTCCCCTGTTCCTCTTAATCATGTTTCGCTTTTAGATTTTTTTAATTTATTTTTTAGTGTATTGTTTCATTAGTACAAGTTTGCAGTACATATATACAGTGTTTACATTCCTCATGGAGAGCCGGTGCGTGTGTAAACACACCTTCATTCTTTCATCCCCTTTCTCTTCCCTCCCTGACTCCTCCCCCTATCTCTTAATCTTCTCCTTGGAGGAAGATCTGTCTCTCTGCTTCTACTATCTGCCTTTTATTTTGCTCTTTATTTACACTTTGAGCTTTTTATATCAGAAAAGATCCTTTTAGAATAACTAAAATTAAAAAAAAAAAGACTGACAGTGAAGCTTGGTAAGAATGTGAAGAAACTGCTCACTCAGATTCTTGGTAGGAAGGTTAAAATGGAACAACCCTCTGCAAAATATCCAAAGAGCTTTCCACACTTGAATGTGTATTTTATGACTTAGGAGGTTTATTTCTGGAGTTATCCAAGAAGGATCAAAGGTCGCACTCTGAGGAGACAGAGGAGGGTGGGTTTTGTTTTTTCATGGTTTGTTATTCTTGATAGTCTAGAAAAGAGGGCAAAGATGCTGCTGGATCCCAATTTGCTTAAGATTCATTATATAACTGTTTAAATATGCAGGGAACAAAAATTAAAATAGAATATTGGTGAGCAGCAGTTCCAAAACATACTAGAAGTCAGGCAAAATTAGGGAGCATTAGATCTAAGCCTTTTCTTTTTCTTAATTGACTTTATGGGTACATTTTATGCATACATTATGATCATATTCAACATTGAGAATTTGTACTAGTACATGACACATCTTTGTTCTCATTTTTCCTCCTTTCCCCTGCCCTCCCTGCAACTCCCACCCTTTATATACATAAGCTTTGTTTCCTTTTTTTAAACTATCTTTTTTCTTTTCCCTTTTTCCTTTCCCCTACCCACCCTTTCCTTTTCCTTTCACACATTTTCTTCCTATTTCACACTACCTGTCATACTTCTGGCATTCATTTACACATTCAATTTTTCATACTAAAGAAAAGATAGGGTATTTACATATCTGTGTCCTATTTATTTCACTTATGACTTAGTATATCCTTGTGGTACACCTATTTGAATATAAATGACTCAAATTTATCATGGTTTATGGCTGAGTAATACTGGATTTTATGTTTTAAAAAAAACCCAAATCTTTATCTAGTCTCCCATCGATGGGCTTTGAGCTGTTTCCTAGATTTACCTATTACAAACTGAGCTGCTATAAACATGGGTGTATATATGTCACTGTGGTATGATTGTTTTCATTCTTTCATATATATACCTAGCAGGGTCCAATGGGACCTCTAACCCTAGTTTTTTGAGGACTCATCACACTGATCTCCATAGTGGTTGCTCCTGTCTACACTCCCACCAACAGTGAAGAAGGGTCCCTTTCTCCCCACAGCCCCGCCAGCATTTGTTGTGGGTTGATTTGGTGATAGCAGCCATTAAATGGGAAGTAAAATGAAATGTAAGTGTTGTTTTCATCTGCATTTCTCAAGTGACCAGTGATGTTGAACATTTCTTCATAAATTTCTTAGCTGCTTTTACTTCTTCATCTGAAAAATGTCCGTTCATTTCAGATGCCCATTTTTGGATTGGTTCTTTAAATTTGCAGTGGGGCTGATTTGCTTAAGCTCTTTATATACTGTGGATAGTAGTCCTTTGTCTGAGAAATAGCTGGTAGCAATTCTTTCCCATATTGTAAGTTGTCTTCGCTCTGTTGGTGGTTTCTGTTGCTGTGGAGAAGCTTTTTAGTAAGATGAGGTCCCAGTTCTTTGATCTAAGCCTTTTATCTTTAATATTGATTTTTTAACATTGATCTGTATATGTCTACAGGTTTTTTCATAGCAAACTTTATTCACAGTAACATCAAACTGGAAGCATTTCAAATGTCTATCAACCAGATGATAGATTAAAGAGTTGTAGCATATTCGGGCAGTGAAATACCGCTTAGCAATAAAAAAATCATTAGGATATACAGTAATATGGATGGATGCTGCATATGAAGCAAGAGCAGTCAGAGATACAGAAGAGTAAATATTGCTTCCGTTTTATGGTGTTTAAAAATAGCCTAAACTGACTTACTGTGTTAGAAATTAGAAGGGCCAAATTGTTGTTGTGAGGGTTACTGAGTCATCTCCTTCCAAAAATGCCTCACCAAATAGAAGTCACCAGGTTTTGCGGTGCTCGTGCCTCCTGAAGTTCCAGGTTTTTCTCTTCTGGAACAAAGAATTGAAGTGAATGAGTGAAAAACTATAACAAACTTTATTTGAAAAAGTAAAAGTGAAGTTTGAGGAGGAAACTGTTTCTGCAGAGCAAGGGTGGGCCAAAATGAAGAGCAAAAGTCCATCTTGGAGGACACAGCGTGATCTGTCTTGAGGAAACCCGGTAACAAGCTTTGCACACCTCCGTGTCCTCTCATGCCCTCAAACCTCTAGGAAGCCTGGGAGACTTCTGTGAATGGGTTTTGAGAGGTGGTGCTGGGCTCTCTTCCCATGCCCTGTCTCCTACCTCAGGGGCAGTGGGTGGGCGAGCAAACAGCTATTGGAATTGTCTACATATTATTAGAATTAGTAGTTATAGTGGTCAACGTTTCTGAAATTCAAAGCAGACATTTTATATTGTAAATTTTATATTATGATGTGAATCTATTGATTATAAAAGGTATTGATGGTAAACTTTTCCTGCCATAAATCTCCATATGTGTTTACCACAAAAATAAGCTTTTAATTCTGTTTTTTAACTATGTATTTTCCACTGTATTTTGAATGAGAATTTTGTGAAGTAATAATAAACTGTGAGATATTTAGTTTAGTTATTTCCCTTGGAGGAATTACTAATCAAACTAATTTGATGAATATTATTAAAGTAGCTTATGAATTTTTTTTTTTTTTGAGACAGGGTCTCGCTTGGTAGTTCAGGCTGGCCCTGAGCTCACTATGTAGCCCAGGCAAGCCTCGAACTCAGCAATCCTCCTGTCTCTGCCTCCCGAGTGCTGGGATTATAGGCGTGAGCCACCACGCCCGGCTAGTTTATGTATTTTTAAACTACAGTTTTGTTAGTTTTTTTTGAGACAGGGTCCTGCCTTGTAGTTCAGGCTGGCCCTGAGCTCACTATGTAGCCCAGGCAAGCCTGGAACTCAGCAATCCTGCCTCTGCCTCCTGAGTGCTGGGATGACAGGCATGAGCCACCACACCTGGCTAGTTTTTAGTATTAAGAAGAAATCAGGATATAGCATTTAAATTTATAAAGTTTTTTAAAGTTTATTTTAAAATATAATCCAAAATATTTAGGAACAGTTCAGCCATTCCTGTGTCCTTGTTGCTTTAGTTCTTCCCACAGGAAGTAGCTGACCAGCTTGATTTATTTCGTAGGCGGATAGAAAAAGATACATGCAAGTACAGATGTGCAGAGATGTACATATAAGTATGTATGTATGTATGCATTATGCAAATGGTAACATGCTGGACACAGGGCTTTTTTTAGTGAATCTGTTTTATTGTGGCAAGTGCACATAAGATTAGTGATTTAATAATATTTCATATTTACGTGTACAGTTCAAGACATTAAAGCATTGACGTTGTTAAGCAGCCATTATCACCATCAGTCCTTGGAAAGTTTTCATTATTTCACACTGAAATTTTGTGTATAATTAAAGGGTAATCTCCATATGCCTCCATCGTTTCCATTCTACTTCTTGTCTCTATAAATTTGGCTCCTCTAGGTAGCAGATTAAACTATGCAGTGTTTGACTTTCTGTGCAGCCCTAGCATGTGTTAGAATTTTCTCCCTTTTTTGTATTTCGTGCACACACATCACACATATACACACACACGTACTACATTTTGTCTAAACCATTTATTCTTCTATGGATATTTGGATTGTTCCATTTCATTATTGTAAATAATGTTGCTGTGAACTTAGGTGTGTAGATAACCTGCATGAGTCCTTTCTTTCCATCCTTACATGTCTGTGTACAGAAGTGGCATTGCTGGGTCACGTGGTAGCTATAGGCTTACCTACTGGGGCACCCCAATAATGATTTCTACAGGGATTAGCACTTTATAGTCCACGATATGGCAAAGTGTGGGTCTCCTTCTCCACATCCTTATCAACTTTTTTTTTCATATGATAGCTCTCCCGATGAGTGCTTTGGCATGTTATCGCCAGCAGTATATATGAGTGCCTATTTCCGCATATCATCAGCATCACTGTGTTATGCAGCTTCTTGGTATTTCTAATTTCATAGGCGAACGTGCCTTCTTCCTGAAGCTTTTACTTGCATTTTGTTACAAGTGAGCTTAAATTTTGGCTGTATCTATATCATACTTTTTGTTTTTATTTGCATTATTGGTACCATTTCTTTACAGGGTCACACTAATAGCACTGAGTCTTAAATGGTGAACAAAACAGTTGTGAGATTCTCAATATTGAATATGATCAGGATGTGTATATGTAATGTACCAGTAAAGATTCAAAAAACAAAACAACACAAAACAAGAAAAATACCAGACCTGATTCCCTCCTGGAGCTCACAGTCTACGGGAGGAAAAGGGCAGCACACACAAGTGGACTTGGCTTCAGCTGTAAATCCTGTGACAGACAGGGCTTGGGTTTATGAAGCTAACAGTTTGGATGGGACGTGGTGGCCAGTGATGGCCCTAAGGGATTCATCTTGCCAACTGGGCAAGTGTGTGTTGGGGGAGCCAGCCTTGGTGCGTGGTGTGGGGCCCGAAAAGGGGAAGCGTCAGTGAAATCAGGAAGAAGGGATAAGAGGTGACTCATTTCCGCTGTTGCTCTTGCCCTAATTCTTTTAAAGACAGATAACAATATTCAAAAATACAGATTTCTGCCATTATTATGTAGGGCTTTAAGACAAATCTCATTTCTACTCTAATATTAGGTATTCACTGTGAGAGGAATGCGAATTAATGAATGTGATTAGTAAATGTCTTTGGGGTGCAATCTCATCTTTGGTAGCCTCTATTTTTTTTTTGAGTTTTCTATTTAACTGTTTTTTTAAATTTAAGAATGTAACCCTGTACATCTTCTTGTATTATTTCATATTTCCCCAAATGTACGATTACAAATTCAACTCGTTTTCTCATGTGAAATTAATTTGTGGCTCTTTGAAGCTTGCTAAATGATGCATTGTTTGCTCCTAAGTTGTCTGTAACAATTTCCTCATTAGGGAGAGAAGCTCTTTGAGTGCATCCTTCTGTGTGCTACCAAATTCCAAATGTCTGATGAGTCTACGTGGGGGAGGAACTACACTCACAGAAAATGACTTGCAGCTTCTTCTGCTCAGCAGTAGATTTTGAAGTGTAAATTCTGCATCATAGGCAAAATGAGCAGTAACAGATATACTCAGCTTAATTTTGATCAGTTATTCCATTAAGCTTCCTCAGAATTGATAAAGCAATATGGAAATATGTGAATGTCTTTTGCCAAAAGTTACAAGTCAACTCACGATTGTAAAGTAAAAAAAACCAAAAAACAAAGAGTATGGATATTGTTAGTTGTGAAAGTCAGTGCCCAGTTGCCCAGTTTCTCAAGGTGATGGGTGTGTGTGGTACCTGGTTTCTCACACTCGCCCCAGGCATTTTCACTTATGCCTGTGTATCTATTGTGCCTGTGTTTATGAGGAATGATCATGAGGTGTACACATAAAAAGTTTGCAAGAAATGAAAAAATGTTAGAGTAGAAACTCGGCACTAATTCTATTGTAGGGGCAAGCCAGGTGTGTTCTGGCCTTTGATCCAAATGGCTTATTTGATCTTCTTGATGACCAAGTGAATGAAAAGACTTTGGAAGTGCCTGTATTTGTTCTAAGTAATTTTTCCCTATTTTTTAGTATTATTTTAATTACTAAGGTCTTGAAAGTCAGTAATAGTCTCTTAATTTTATTATCACTAACTACCAATTTTCAGTTTGATGGTTTTTTGTAGGCTCACACTGCTTTTCCATCATTGCTTGGGAGTATTTTAATGTGCTTCCTGCTAGTGTTTCTGTAAGATGTTCAGTTTTATTCTTTGTAGTTACTATTGAATTTAAGATCATTGTTATAGGTCTTAATATTTAAGTCAATAACTGTCCTCGTTTTTTGTTATTTTCATTTTTCTCTCATTCATCAAATTCATAAGTGCTTTTATATGTTCTGAAACAAGGGGGGATTTGTGTAACTTGGTACTGTTTTGTATCACCTTCTTGCCTTTGATGGTCTTCTGGTTTAAAGTCTTTTTTTTTTTTTAAATCTTTCCAGTTGACCTTTGACTCTCCATTTTGTTTTTCTTATCCTTGCCTATTTCTTCTTATTTATTTATTTCGGTGTCCTAAGACCTCTAACTATTTTTTATCAACCCCTTTTTCTTTTCTTTTTTTTTTCCCCCTTCACACATGGTCTCGCTTTGTAGTTCATGCTGGCCCTGAGCTCACTATGTAGCCCAGGCAAGCCTCAAACTCAGCAATCCTCCTGCCTCTGCCTCCTGAGTGCTGGGATTACAGGTTTGAGTCACCACGCCCAGTACTGTGGTATGTGGTTACCGGGAATCGAACCAGGGACCTTGTGGTTCCTGGGTAGGCGCTGGAGCCACTGAGCTAAATCTCCAGCCTGATCAGCCTCTTTTTCTAAGCTAGTCTTCCACTGTAGTTCTTTGGCTGTGTCCCACCAACATCAGACAGCCACGGTCAAACTGACATTCATTACTGTGGAGTGACTTTGCTTCTCGACTTTGCTCCGCTGTTTTGTTTGAGTTCGAATGAAAGTGGCTGGAATCAGCCATGTTGGGAAACATACAGAAGAAAATGCTGAGAGAAAATTAGCAGGAGTTTTGGTTTTTAAAAACACCATTGTGTATAGATACTTGCATACCATTTAAAGGAGCATCTCAAGCATCCTCAAGAGTGGGAAAGGATGTATTATGTATAAAGGGAACTGGGAAAATTAGCTGCTATATATAATGCTCTGTTGACTGTTCCTAGGGTACCATTCATGCCTGTGGGGCAGGAGTTATGCAGCAAAATAAAACACCGGTGTAAAAAGAAAAATCCCATTGGAGGAGTGATTTCTTCTTAAATTTTTGTTTTGGTTTTACAAATCTGTAGTTCCTAGAACTTAATTCAGAATCAGCATAGAATTTGCTTTTGACCAGTTTATGTCTGAAGTTTTCCAAAAGATGTGTCTGTTCGATACAAAATAGTGATACTGAGTTGCCACATGGGATTTTCTGAGTGTAAACAGGAAGCTGGGCTCAACTCTCAAGTTGGGAAGCATTGTTGGTCACAGGCATAAGGGACAAGTCAGGACCAGAATGGTGCATAAAATAATAAGCAAAGGTTCGTTGGCAGGGTGGGACACAAGAGCCTTGGGCTCATTTATTTTCTGGGAGAGATAGTAATTTTTTTTTTTTTTAAGACAGGGTCTCGCTTTGTAGTTCAGGCTGGCCCTGAGCTCGCTATGTAGCCCAGGCAAGCCTCGAACTCAGCAATCCTCCTGTCTCTGCCTCCCGAGTGCTGCGATGACAGGCGTGAGCCACCACACCCAGCGAGATAGTAATTTTTAAAAGTATTTTTTATAAGTCCTTGATTTCTTCCATTGGAAATCTGAAGTTTTATCATTTTAGTTTTTTGAGACACTCTAATGAGTCACCATATTCTATATGTAGAATTATTAATTGGCAACCCCCATGACTGTGTGAATTTAATTCTTTATGTTTTATGCAAGAAATTTTAAAATTTTGTCTATTGTCTGCTCAGCCACTGTGTGTTTGATCATGCATCTGTATGAGTAAGTCAGATGCTGTGTTAATGCTGGGGCTTCTGTTATGTACCTTTTGGGGAAATAGCTATCCTTTGTGCCTTTGACTTTCTTCAACTAAATCTGGTTCTGACGGTCAGTTTTATGTACTCAGTGCTCTATGTCCTATACACTAACTCAAATTTCCCTGCTTCTTTCTGAAATTGTTTACCACTGCCCAAATTATCCTATTGCAAACTGACTGGTCTGTGAAACTAAAGGTATTTGCTTGAATTCTTTTTTTTCTTTTTTCTTTTTTTTTTTTTTTTTTGAGACAGGGTCTCACTCTGTAGTTCAGGCTGGCCCTGAGCTCACTATGTAGTTCAGGCAAGCCTGGAACTCAGCAATCCTCCTGTCTCTGCCTCCTGAGTGCTGGGATGACAAGCATGAGCCACCACGCCCAGCATTGTATGTGGTTACCAGGATCAAACTCAGGACCTTGTGCTTGCGAGGCAGGTGCTGGAACCACTGAGCTAAATCTCTAGCCCATTTGCTTGAATTCTTGACTTGTACACTTTATTAGACACTTCAAATTTTTAAATATTTTATTTTTTCCTTCTCAGAAAAGTTCTTAATAATTCAATTTTGCTAGAGGTGGGTATCTTGTTGCTTTGTATGATATGGGAAAGGAATAATACAATAAGTAATAAAATGTTACACTTTTGCATTCATTAATGAAAAAGTAGCCTATATTTTAACTAGATCTGGATCAAAGTGCTTGAATCATATTTTTGGAGTAATTTACATGATTAACTTATCAGTGTTATAAGGATTAAAGTCAATAATAATTTTTTAAATATAGGTATATTGAAACAACAGTCCCTCAAGTGACGGCCCTCTTTAAACACCCATCAAGTATGTGCTTGAAAAGGGTTGCTAGACCCTTTTCAACACTCAAAAACAATGTGGCTTCTGATGTCAGAAGTTTTTGTGAATATGTGGAGTATTATATGCTTGTGGAAAGGAACCTCAGTGTGACCAGCCCAGTTTTGCCTAGGAATGGAAGGGTCACCCAAGTCACTTTAGTAAGGGTACTTTATCACTGGGCCTTTGAAGTTGAAATTTGCTCACTTGTTGAAAAAATAAGTCTTGAAACAACTCATATAGATGGCGACTGTTTTAAAAGTTGTCCTTAAATGTTATGCTATTCTAATTTTTTACTTAGACTTTTCTTAATACAGTATTTGTTAAATATAACCTCTTATTATTATCTCCCTAGTTTACTACAAAATGGTCAGTTGGAAATTGTGACAGGTGGCTGGGTTATGCCTGATGAAGCTACTGCACATTATTTTGCCTTAATTGACCAACTAATTGAAGGACATCAGTGGCTGGAAAAAAATCTAGGTACGTATTGGTATTTTTCTGGGTTGCTTGGCCTATCTTGGGCAGTTATTTTTAGAGACTGTTAAGGCTCTATTTTTGACATCATAAATGCAGTTAAAAAGACATACCATAGGTTTAGGGTTTGTTCAGTGTTATCAATATACTTAATTGATATGCCTACGATATAAAATTAATATACTTATTAATTTTATGATTTTTGTTTTAATTATATATTAGTTATAATTTAACCATAATATCCTAGGCAAAAGTCCTATTATTGGCTTAAACTACAAGATAGAAAATAAAGTAAATTGTTTACTATGCCAGTGGGTGTTCTACAGTTATGGTGACTTGAAGTAAAGCTATATCAGGAAACTTAAATTATGTTGTCTGGATCCTATCTTTGGGAGTTAAGCTTATCTGTGCTTCAATCTTCTCCCTAATTTTTTCAATGTGGTGAATAAGATGACCTGGGTAGCATTTTTCATCTAGCAGCTAGATGAAGTAATTTTTCTCAGATTTTAACTGATCAACTTGACTTACCTATGATTCTTGTCTCTGATGCACTTACTGTGTCCAGGGTGAAGAAGTCCAAGTCATTGAGCGCTGATCAGAGTGATGGTTTTGTGGAGGGCAGGATCAATCACACATGATCTGTGTGATAGGTTCTCTTTATGGATTGATCATGGAATAGGCCAGGTCTGAGAAGTTTCTACCAGAAGAAATAAGAAAGTGGATACTGGGTGTATGCAATCCATGAACAACTCATACGATCTTAGGAATAATTGAAATGTAATACTTGCTTTCTGTAAATGGCACATAATTCTTCTAAAATATTTTGTATCTTGATATAAATTTTACTGTCTTTTTTTTGGCTTTTTTGAGATAGGGTCTCGCTTTTGTAGTTCAGGCTGGCCCTGAGCTCACTATAGTGCCCAGGCAAGCCTCCACAAACTCAGCAATCCTCCTGTCTCTGCCTCCTGAGTGCTGGGATTACAGGCATGAGCCACCACATCCGGCATTGTGGTATGCGGTGTTGATTGTTGGTGGGCGTGTCTCCACACCCAGCATTGTATGTGGTTACTGGGAATCGAACTTAGGACCTTGCGCTTGCAAGGCAGGCGCCTGAACCACTGAGCTAACCCTCCGGCCCTAAATTTTACTGTCTTTATTGTAACCTAGTTTTTTTAATTGAAGTTGTCTCGATGCTTTATATAAATTTTTGTTAGTGATAGAATCGTGTACTCTTAATTTTTATTTACTTTATAATTTGATATCATTTCATATTTAAAAACAGTTCTAAGAATACTGCAAAGAACTACCATAAAACCTTCATACAGATTCACCAATTATTAAAATTTTGACACACTTGCTTTATTTTTCTCTTTTCATGTTGTTTTTGTGGTGGTGGTTATTATTATTAGAATAATTTCTGGTATTATACCTGTGCAGAAAATTATGAACAGAGAACAAGAACAAGACTGCTGTCCTCATAGGCCTCGCTTATAAACTTGGCCCGACCACTAGGGACTTGAATTTTATTTTATTTTATTTTATTTTGAGACAGGGTCTCACTTTGTAGCTCAGGCTGGTCCTGAGCTTACTATGGTGCCCAGGCAAACCTCAAACTCAGCACTCCTCCTGCCTCGGCCTCCCCAGTGCTGGGATGACAGGCGTGAGCCACTACTCCCGGCTACTAGGAATTTGAATTTCGAGTTGATAAGAGTAACTTTCTATTTTAAACTG
The DNA here is from genome assembly GCA_004025085.1 of Thryonomys swinderianus. NCBI lineage: Eukaryota > Metazoa > Chordata > Mammalia > Rodentia > Thryonomyidae > Thryonomys > Thryonomys swinderianus. The sequence continues at coordinate 29,753 of PVIC010006606.1, forward strand.
TTAAAGGTTTGCTCACACAATGTGGCACATGCCAGAACTTCCTTTCCCTCTGAGGTCTGGAATCTTAGTTTGTCGTAAGTAGAAAGTACCTAAATGACCAGCTCTTGGTAGAAACCTTGATCACAGACACTCTGGAGCGTTACTTGTGATGCGTCATCTGGACCGGACAGGGAAATGCCTAGCCCTTTTGTAAACCACACTTCTGAACGTGTCAGGATAGCTCACTGCATTTGAACTTAATACTATACAGGTTCCTTGCTTTGGCTTTTTCTCTGTCTGGCCCTGTTTCTTTGTTCTGCTTCTTGGCCACCATAAAATAAAGATCTTTGGGGCCAGAGGTTTAGCTCAGTGGTTCCAGTGCCTGCCTAGCAAATGCAAGGTCCTTGGTTCTATCCTGGTAACCATACACAACAGTACTGCGCATAGTGACCCATGCCCACCAGCAATCAGTACCACAGACCACAGTGCTGGTCGTGGTGGCTCATGGCTGTAATCCCAGAACTCAGGAGGCAGAGGCAGGAGGATTGTTGTGAGTGCAAGGCTTGCCTGGGTTACGTAATGAGCCCAGGGCCAGCCTGAACTACAAAGAAGACCCTGTCTCAAAAAAAAAAAAAAAAAAAAAAGGTCTTTGTATTACTGTAATCTTCCTACATCTACTTTGGAATCTCCTGGCCATGAACTGAATTCCATGAAATCATGAGCTAAAGCAATCTCTCTCCAAGGTATGCCCTATTGACCTGAAAGCTGATGAATTAAAAAAAAAAATGGTTCTAAGAATGGCATTGTTGATGCAACTATACATGAATGTGTGGTTTCAGGACCTTTGGAACTAAGTGTAGAAGGCATTTGTAAAGATTTGGAGGTACAGGTTAGAGAAACATTACAAAGCTGTAAGGAGGGCCTGACAAATTATTCTGGTCCAATCTCAAAAGAATAGAAGGCTTCAGTTGGGATTAAGAGCTACATTGTTCTAGCTGGATTAGAGACCATGTGTGTTACATGTTCACACAGAAGTTCTCTAAATTTTGCTTGTGTTCTGAAACTTTGTAGGAGACTGAGATAGGGGCACTGCATGGATTGATTTGAGTAAATTTCAGGGCAGCCCAGTGTTCAGGTTGTGGCATGTATACTGCTGGCTATGTTTAACCAAATTATAATAAAAAAATTGTGAGCAAAAAAAAAAAAATTGCAAAAAAAGGTTTGGTTGCTGAAGAGAGATTAGCATAAAAAAATGTAGCCGTGCTACATAGTGCACTCAGGGCCAGCCTGAACTAAAGAAGGAGGCCCTGTATCAAAACAAAACAGTCTTGTACATTGTACAAGGTCATAAAGAATAGTGCCTTGAAGACCTCTCAAGTCAGCAAGACCCCACATACTCCAGGGTCAGCTTTTCCTTTACACAAAGATACTCTGTTATCTCTGTTTGCAAAGGGACTCCTGCAGAACTGGTCTTCCAGGATTTATTTTATTGTACTCAGCTATTTATGCTATAGAGAAATAATTGGCTACTGCTTGAGCTGACGGTAGACCTTGCCCTCATCCATATGATGCTGGTGTTCCCAGCATGGAGAATGCAAAAGCTGTGAGATAAAGGAGATTCCATCCCTATTTCAGAGGAAGAGCTGAAAGGCCACTCAAGGGCTCTTTGTGGAGGACGCTCTAAGGTTATGGGAATGAAGACAAGCATGTAATAGAGACCTTGGGAAGTCAGAGATACCAGGAACATGGAAATATGCTGGGGAAAGGTATAGGTGTCTGGGGATCCAGGCAGAGAGGTCATGTGGGCTGTAATTAGCAAGCCTTTGGCACTTCAGATCTCACCATCATGTACCCAGGATGCTGGACATGAAGGTATAGAATTTAACGTTTGCCCTTCAATCTTATCTTGGTCTGATTATTTCCTATTCTACCTTTTTGGAATGGGAACATTTAGCCTGTGCCACTGAACCTTGGGCTTATATAATTTGTTTTGGATTTTTATAGAGGTTCATAGCTAAGAATTTGCCTTGATTCTCAGAAGAGATTTTGACTTTTACTTTTTTAAAAAAATTTGCATCTTTATTGGTACATTATATATATATATATATATATATATACATTATGATCACACACAGTATTGAGAATTTGTACCAGTATATGACACAATTTAATTCTCATTTTTTTCCCATTCCCACCACCCAACCCCTACATACATAAGCTTTGTTTCCCTTTTTTTAAATTACCATCAGATTTTTTCTTTCCCTTGATACCTACCCCTACACCTCATTTCCTTGACTTTTACTTTTGAGAGGGAAGAGGTTGTAGATTGCAAGACAATTAGATGGAATTATGAGCTTGCTGTTGTTTTTATTTGGAGAGTAAATACACTTTAAGGACATATTTGGGTGTTCACTTGACATGGAATAATTTATGACTCAAACATGACACATAATCTTTATGGGATTAAGAAATGCCCACCAGATTGGTGAGTGCACATCTTGGTGAGTTTGGATGAGTCACGGAGCTGCTCTGGATAGTATGTTTGGTACCTTGACTTTTGCTGTCTGGTGCTGCTGCTTCTCTCTGCTTTGTAGCTACTGTGCAGTCCTCTCGTGTGTTGTGCTTTCTCTGTAGTAAGTCATAATTTAGTATGACATTATGCTGAGATTTCTAAGTTTCCTGAGTCACCAAATCTAGGAGTGGTGTTAGATTCCTTTATTTGTTGGCGTTTTACACCTCAGCTCTGGATTTTTCTTTGCTTCCACAATTTATTGAAGTATAATTCACATGCTGCTTAATTCATAAATCTTAAATGTGGGGTTACACAAATTTTGACAAATGTGTTTACCCATTGAATGCATTTTCATCACCCTGGAGAGTTCTCTCACCCCCTCGTCTCTCAGCTGCAGCCGGTGGCTCTCTGAATTCTGTTACTATGGCTTTGCCTGTTGAAGAATTTATTGGTGGTGCAAATAGTATGTACTCTTTTAGATACGGTTTCTTTGTTCAGAAAAATAGTAAGTCTGTACCTGTGTAGTCCTCCCGAATATTTTGGATGTGTGGAACCCAGGGATATAGAGGGCCATTTGCATATTATATTTGTCTTCAGGACTTTTCCTATAAATGGAAGCTTCCAGTATATGACTTTTTGTCACTGACTCCTTTCTTTTGGCACAACACTTTGAAGGGTCATTAGTCCTTTAGCTTGAAGCCACAACTGTACTTCATTCCTTTTTATTGCTTGATAAAATTTTGTGGTATGGATAGCTCAAATTTGTTTATCCATTAGTTGATGAACATGTTTCTTCTTTGGGGTTATGATTGATGGAATTACATACAGCTGTGTACAGGAGTTCAGGTGACATATTTTCATTTCTGTTGGATATACAGTGGAGCCCTAACTTATAAACTCAGTCGGTTCCGAGGGAGGCTTGGTTATAAGTTGAATCAGCTGAGATGTGGGTGTTTACCTGGGTATATGCCATAGATAACAAGAGGCAGATAAATATCCCACTCACATAATTAATCCAAGTTGTTCATAGCTCAGGCCATTCGGAACTGGAGCGACCACTATCCACAGAGAATTAGACTTGCAGGGCTACACAGTGACTCTCTCATTTAGAGCATCTATAAAACTGTTTTTAGAAAGGCCATGCCATTTTAACTTCCTACCAGTAATGCTTTCTCCCTTTTTTTCACCAACATTAGTTATCTTTTAAAAATTGTAGCCATCTAGGAATCTATGAAATATGTCACTGTGATTCTGACTTGTGTTTCCCTAATAACTACCAATGTTAAAGTTTTTTTTCATGTATATGTTGGCTTATTACAAGTCTTTGGAAAAATGTTTATTCACATCCTTTGCCCAATTTTTAATAGAGATGTTTGTCTCTTTTTTTGCTGCCTTAAAGGAGTTCTTTATATATTCTTTTTTTTTTTTTTTTTTTTTTTTTTTTTTTTTTTTTTTTTTTTTGAGACAGGGTCTCGCTTTGTAGTTCAGGCCAGCCCTGAGCTCACTATGTAGCCCAGGCAAGCCTTGAACTCAGCAATCCTCCTGTCTCTGCCTCCCGAGTGCTGGGATTACAGGCGTGAGCCACCAGGCCCGGCACTGTGGTGTGTGGTATTTATTGCTGGTGGGCGTGAGTCACCACGCCCTGCATGTATGTGGTTACCGGGATCGAACTCAGAACCTTGCGCTTGCGAGGCAGGCGCCGGAACCACTGAGCTAAATCTCCGGCCCCTCTTTATATATTCTTGATAAATTCTTGTAAAGATTTGTAAATATTTTCTTTGCATCCTGTAGATTCTGTGCTCTCTGGAGGGTATTTTTTGTTACATATAGTATTCTCTTTTTTTTGAAATGCGATCTCACTATTTTGTTCATGTTGGTCTTGAGTTCTAGGTCTCAGTCATTCTCCGGCTCAGTTTCGCAAGTGCTGGAACTCTAGGTGTGCACTCCTGTGCGCAGAAAAACTTTAAATTTTGAAATCAGTTTCCTGCTTTTTCTTTTGTCAATTATTCTTTAATATCTCAGAAAAACCATTCTCTAATCCAAGACTCTGAATATATGACATTTTTTCTAATAGGACATCTTTTGTTTTTAGCTCCTTTATCAGGTATATGATCCATTTTGAGTTGATTTTTCTGTCTAATTTGAGGGAGGATTCCATGTTGTTTCTTTTCCGTCTCACCAGCTGCTTGTCCCAGCGCCCTTGTTGAAAGGTGACCCTTTGCCCACTGAGTTCATTGTCCTGGTAATCTGGCTGACAGTTTGCCATGAGTGTGAGGCTTTCTCTCTGAATCCTTTATGACTTGACTTATGACCTTCTCCTTGAGGCACTACCAAATTCATTTGATTACTGTACTGGGTGTGATAAAAATATGGGAACTATTTAAATTCAAAAAATTATTAAAAGTCCTCTTCCCACACTTTAAACACACTTCTGTTCTCTTGTCATTTTATGAAGCAGTTCTGTAAGTCTTTGTGGGGTTGCTTTTAGGTTTTAGCCATCATAACTCACGCTACAACGATAATTTGCTCGCAAGTCTTTCTGTAGGCGTGTTGTAGATAAATAGTAAGAATAGATTTACTTGGGTGTATGATACCTGTATATTTAACTTTATGGGAATGTTGAAAGACGATTCCAAAGAGGCTTTATTATTTTATACTCCCAGCAATGAATTAGAATTCGGGTGGTTTTACATCCTTGCTAACACTTGGTAGTCTTTTTTCATAACCTTTTCCACTAGTGATGTTTACTGTTGTTTTAACTTGGATTGCTCTGATGACTTCGGATACCGAGTACCTGTTCTTGTGCAGGCTGGCCAGGATATGTCATGTTTAGAATTTTCTCAATCTCTAACAGATTTTTTTCCTTTCTTCTTTCTCCCTCCGTCTCTCCCTTCCTTCCTTTCTTTCAGACAGGGTCTCACTTTGTAGTTCAGGCTGGCCCTGAGCTCACTATGTAGCCCAGGCAAGCCTCAAACTCAGCAATCCTCCTGCCTCTGCCTCCCAAGTACTGGGATAACAGACGTGAGCCACCACGCCCGGCCACACTTTCTTCTTGATTGGGTTTTTTGTCTTTTGAGTTGCACGTATTCTTTTTTATGTACTGAATATAAGCTCTGTGGTCGCAAATGTGCTTTTTGAATATTTTCTCCTCATTTCTGATTGTTCATTTTAGTGGTGCTTTTAAAATTTCTCAGCCATTTAAAGCAGTTTATAAAAATGTTTTTGATTTGCATATGTGTATGTGTTATTGTATAACTCCTCTAAATAGCAAGTTTACTCAGTCTTTTTATGATTAGTAATATTTTTATATAATTTCTTATTGTGGTAATATGTAATATCTTCACAAAAAGAGTATGTCTGGGAATAGGTCAGTGGTACAGTGGTGCCTTCACTAGGTTTGAAATAAATAAATAAGTGAAAAATGTCTCATTTTTTAAAAATATATACACACACAAATATATTTATATTTATTTTCTTCCTTGGCAAGAGTTTGTGACAGGGTCTTGCTGTGTAAATTCAGGTGGGCTTTGGACTCATGTAGTTCGGGGTGATCTTGAACTCCTGGTAATCCTCCTACCTTAGATTCTTTTTTTTTTTTTTTTGCTTTTGAGACAGGGTCTCACGTTGTAGTTTGGCCCTGAGCTCATTATGGTGCCCAGGCAAGCCACCGCGAACTCAGCAATCCTCCTGCCTCTGCCTCCCGAGTGCTGGGATGACAGGCGTGAGCCACCATGTCCGGCATTGTGGTATGCGGTGTTGATTGTTGGTGGGCGTGTCTCCACACCCAGCATTATATGTGGCTACGGGGGATCAAACTCAGGACCTTGCACTTGCGAGGCAGGCGCCGGAACCACTGAGCTAAACCTCCGGCCCTACCTTAGATTCTTAGTGCTACTATTATAGACACATACCACCATACCCAGCTTCTTGTTCTGTATTTTTAAAGGAAATAATTTAGCTATACTAAATATCATTATCTGTTATTTTATGGTAGATATTTTTTATAGTGTTACATTTTCTTAGTACTTTTCAATTAGCAATACATATTGAATATTGCTGGAATTCTTTCAGACATCTATTAGCATTATATGGTTTTTCTAATTTGTTCTATGAATATGATCACAGTTTGCTCAATTAAAAAGTCATTGACTTCCCAGAATAAATCCCTTTTGGTTTTGGTGCTATTGAGTTCAATCTGTTTAGTGTTTCTTGTTTATGATTTTTATATCCATTTTCGTAAGTGAGATTAGTTTTCTTTTTTAATGTGCTATATTCATGAATTATTTATTGGTTTATGAAACTTAATACAATATTTGGGTAGCACTGTGTTCCTTTTCTATGAATTTTGTGCATATTTGAAAAAATTACTGCTGAAAGTTTATATGCACAAGGTCGTTTTTTGGAGGTATTTTGATAATGCTAAAAATTTTTACTATTTTGCAATAAATAACAATATTTTAGACTTTCCTAAATATGTTTATCACCTTTGGAGTTTTTATATTATATTCTACCTTGTAGTTGCCACTTTCTTACCCTCTTTTTAAAAGATACCGTTTGTGAGATTATGAGGACTACCCTGGCAGGACGGCAGATTTCTCCTTGGCCCTCAGCTCCTTTTATATGAGTTGCAAAATTATATTTTATATACTTTATGTTCTTTATATACTTTATATTATTTATATACTTTATAGTCTCTCATTTCTATATCATTGCCCTTTGGGGGCTTTGTCGTTCCTTGTAGTCAGGGTGCCACACAAGTGGTTTTGATGTGGAAGGGATTGTCAGGAACACCACAGTGGCTAAAGGGAAGGGATACCAAGCCCTCTGATGTCACTGTCGCATTTGATGTTGGTTTTTCTTTTTGTTTATAAGACTATTCTCCTTATTTGAGTTACATGTACTTCATTCTATAACCTAATTTTGTTAAAATTTCAAACTTATACAAAGTTACATGTAGGCACTTAGGGAGGACTTCCGTTTTCTCTCCTGTGCTTACTTTTCTGAATAATTTTTAATTGAATTCTTTATTGGTACATTTTATATACAGCTCACAATCACACAACATTGGGGAATTTGTACCAGTATATGACAGAAGTTAGTTCTCATTTTTACCCGCATCCTTGCCCACCCACAAGTCCCCACCCCCTATATATGCTATTTCTTTTTTCTTTCCAAATCATATTTATTTTTTCCCCTCATTACATTTCCCCACCACGTTCCCTTTGAATATTTCCTATTTCACAAAATCTATCATACATTCTAGAACTCTTTTACATCTACAGGTTCTCATACCAGAGAAAAGATACAGTATTTACATATCTAGAATCTATTTATTTCACATATTAGTGTGTCCTCAAGGTGTACCCATTTGCACATAAATGAATGAAACTTGTCATTCTTGATGGCAGAGTAATGCTCCATTTTAGAAAAAAGCCACATCTTCTTTATCCAGTCTCCAGTTGATGGGCATCCGGGTTGTTTCCAAGATTGGGCTACCATGAACTGAGGTGCTATGAACATGGCTGTATATATGTCTTTACAATATGATTCTTCAAATTCTTTAAATTCCTTTGAGTATATTCCTAGCAGGGTCAAATGGGACCTCTAATCCTAGTTTCTGAGGAATTTCCACACAGATCTCCACAATGTTTGTACAAGTATACAACCCCACCAACAGTGCAGAAGAGTTCCTTCCTCCCTGCAGCCTCGCCAGCATTTATTGCTGGTTGATTTTGCAAGTGTGTGCAGGGAGCTCACTGAATAATTTGAAGGTCACTTAGAGAGGGACCTTGTCTGCCTTTCTCACTCCATAGTGTATTTCCTCAGAAATAAGGCACTTGTAGAATTATAATGCGATTCTCTAATCAGACAGGTTAGTAGTGATGTAATAGGACAATCATGTTTATAGGATGTATTTAAATTTTGTCAATTGTTTCAGTAATATCATTTATAAAAGCTGCTTTTCTTCTTCAAGTCAAAGAGCAAATCCAAGGTGATATATTGAATTTAATTGTCTCATTTCTTTAGTCTGCATTTTTCTGGAACATTTCTTCCTTGGAGGAATTTTGACTTTAATATTTGTAAAGAGTGCAAGCCAGTTTTTTCTGTTTGAGTTCATCTGTTTTGTCATCATTACATTTTGGTTCTTGATGTACCCTTCCTGTCTGTCTTGGTAGTGTCACTACAGTGCTGTTCCAGCATGTCAGTGCATCTTATTATGAGGCATGTAATATGACTTTTCCCCATGTTGGTAATGCTACTTTTGATCGGTTTGTAAGGTATGTCTGCCAAACATCGCATTGTACTGTTCAAACTTCTAAAAATCAATAGTTTGTGAGAGATAGTGTACATAATGAATAGTACCCTATTCCTCAGCAAACTTTCCTGTCTTAATATGAGTATCCCTTGATGATTTTCTAAAAATTCCATTGTTCCATTTGTAGCTGCTAGTTTTTTTTAATCGACTTTACTGGTACTTTGTATACATACATTATGATCACATTCGACATTGAGAATTTGTACCTGTATGTGACACATCTTGATTCTCATTTTTACCCCTTTAGCCCCGCACTCCCTACAACCCATACCCCTTATATATGTAAGCTTTCTTTCTTTGTTTCTACTATCAAATTTTTTCTTTCCCTTCTTCACTTTCCCTTAAGCACCCTTTCCTTTTCCTTTTGCACATTTTCTTCCTATCTTACATTACCTATCATACATTTTGGCATTCATTTACACTTTCAGTTTTTCAGATCTTGCCTTAATCTTTGGCAAATCGAAGCCCAGTTTTTCCAGCATCATTTGTTAAAAAGGCTATCTGTTCTCTGCTTTTAGAATTAATGTAAAGGCTGCTTACAGGAAATAATTTGGGAGTATTGCTTCCCTTTCTATTTCATTAAACAGCTTGAGGAGTAGTAACATTAGCTTTTCTCCAAAAGTTTTATAGAATTCAGCACTAAAACTATCACAAGTGTGCCTCACTTACCTGTATCTACAATTCTTTTCTTTTTCTTGTGAAGTCTTCTGCCATTACATCTGTGAACATCTTTTTTTTTTTTTTTTTTTTTTTTTTTTTTTTTTTTTTTTTTTTTTTTTTTTTTTTTTTTTTTTTTTTTTTTTTTTTTTTTTTTTTTTTTTTTTTGAGACAGGGTCTCACTTTGTAGTTCAGGCTGGCCCTGAGCTCACTATGGAGCCCAGGCAAGCCTGGAACTCAGCAATCCTCCTGTCTCTGCCTCCCAAGTGTTGGGATTACAGGCGTGAGCCACCACGCCCGGCTGTGAACATCTTTTTTATATGTTTTGTACTGTCTCCTGTTTGTTCACTGACTCCTATCAGTTTTATGTTATTCTTTGGATTATCTCGTAGCAGCTGGATTGATTTCTCATGGTCCCTTGCTATTTTGCATAAATGATTCCTTTCCTGTTCATTGGCTGCAATCCTATCTTCTGTGTCTGATATTTGGTCTTCACATTCATTCATCCTGTTTTGCAAACTTTCATTGGAGTTTTCATCTCCTGTAAATTTGTTTAAGGTGTTAACAGATGTTGTTACCTTCATAATCTGATGTTCTTGATCTCTTCGTTAGTATTATTAATCATATCTTCCACTTTGGACATTATCTTTTTTTAATCTGAAAATTATTTCTGATTTCCATTCTGCTAGATCCTCTTTTGATATTGGCTTGGGGAGTCCTGGTTTCAGCTTCAGTTTGCTCCATTCCCCTTAATCCCCTGTGTCTAGGTTTTTAAATTTTTTCTTACTTGTATTTTGTTGTTATTGTTGTTGTTGTTACTGATGTTTTGGGTCTGGGCATTGTTTAATGCAAGTCTCTTTCTTCTTAATATTTGGAACCCTTAGCAGATGGCTACTTTCTGGGTTTTCCTCATCTGTAATGGCCCTTAAGTGATCTTCATTTTGCCACACAATGGAAGGTACTTGAACAGAATAATCACATCATCTTGTTGATATAATCAGTATCATCCACAGTATCAAACACAGCACAGGAAATGACTAGTTTTGGCAATTACTATTTTGCTACCTTTGAGTTAGACCTGTGACCATGTGCCAAAATTTAGAACTAACCAGAAATATATTTATGACTTACAGGCCCTTCAGTATTACAGCATCACCATTTGGGAATAAGGGAAGGTGGAGAGATAGAAGGAGAGCAAGAGATTAGAAATAGGTTCATAGGATATATAAAGATCATATAAACCCCAGGAACCTGATAGAGGCTAGAGGACAAAAGATGCTGAAGGATCCAATACAAAACAGAACAGACGAATGACAACAGGACCACTAGAAACTGTATTCACCTTCCTATAGTAGTACAGAAGAAAGAGTAGGGAATACTGAAAAGCATTAACTTCAGGGAACTGATACTGATTGGAGGACAATAGATGGTAATGAAACAAAAGAATAGGGGTACTGAGCAGCAACAGGCTAACAGAGTATTTTCCCTCCTGTAAAATAAGAATAGTTGAACGAAAAATCCTGAGATTGGACAGACTCAACAACAAGAGAGTAATGAAAAATGAAAGAGAGGTCAGAAAAAAGAAAGAAGAATAACGGCAACAAAAAACAAAGCCAAAAACACTACCAAAAGGGTCCTTCACAGCGTAGATCTGCTGTCTCCTTAGATAGGATGGACAGTGTCATGTTTATCAGAGTTGACTAGTCACAGGGACACCACCTCCATCCCCTGTCTAGGTTCTCAGTATAACGCCTGAATTGTGCTCGGTGAACTCCTACAGGCTTGAATGGAGAGTTCAGGAGTCCAGGGTCTTGTAGGTGGGACTGACTCCACAAACTCACCAGTGGCTGTAGTCAACAGGATTTCTTCACTGCCCACTGGGTGTTTTTTGGTTGTGGTAGACAGGGCGGTTGAATATTGAAGGCCTCTGCCTAAGTCTCACCATTGTTGCTTTACTTTTTCGGGGCAGTCAGATAAGTAAATGGAGCCCCAATATGGGGCTTCTCCTCCCATGTTGGTCATGTGGGAGCTCAGTGGTCTGAGCACTGTGGGGAAGGTGGGTCAGTCTCCTGCCAGAGGCCTGCCTGTGCAAGACCAGTACTTACTCAGCATGGACAGAGAAGTAGATGGAATTTCTTTAGGGTCCTCCTTCTGAGCTGGTCACCTGTAGTTGCTAGTTGACATTGTACTACCTTGGAGCACAATGTCAGTGTGGACTCAGACAGTATTGCATTAATTGCACCATAATTTGGTACTGTGATTACTTACTTTGATGACTTGCTCAGAAGTCCCTTTAACCTCTCTCCTAAATTATTTTTTGGGTTAGTATGTTTGTGGCACATGATAATGACATTTATTATGTGGTAGTTTGTTCATGCACATAGTATATCTGAATTCTTTTCTCATTCCCTCTCTCTCCCTCCCCTTCAACTCCTGTTGTTTCCCATTTGCAAAAAGCTTATTTCCTCATTCTTCTTCAGTTTGCTTTTTAAAAATCTGTTCTTTCCTTCCTTTTCTATCTCTTGTTCCTCTTCCTGTTTAAAAAACCTATTATTTTCCTTTTGTTTTGCTCTTTGTTTATATTTTTGGTTTCTCATATGAGAAAAACCATGCAATCAATATTTAACTTGTGGGTCTAATTTACTCCACTTTACATTATGGTCCCAAGGTGCATACATTTAGCTTGAATGGCTCAAATTTGGCCTTCAAATTTATCAGAGTAGTACTCCATTGTGTATAAATATAGTTCCATATTTTATTGATGCATTCATTTGTTGATGGGCATATACGTTCTTTCCAAGATTTAGCTCTTTTAAAATGTGCTGCTATAAACATAAGTATGTCTGTATCACTGTAATGATGACTTTAAGTCTTTCAGGCAGATAGGAAATAGCTAAATCAAATGGAATTTGTATTTTTGGTCTTTTGAGATACTTCCCTAATGATAGTACTAGTTTCCATTTTTTCCAACAATGTAGTAGTTTCTTTTTCCCTGCAGCCTTGCTAGCATTTGTTATTTGCTTTCTTCAGTAAGTTGGTTTTTTTTTTTTTTTTTTTTTGCTTTTTGAGACAGGGTCTCGCTTTGTAGTTCAGGCTGTCCCTGAGCTCACTGTGGTGCCCAGGCAAGCCTCGAACTCAGCAATCCTCCTGTCTCTGCCTCCCGAGTGCTGGGATGACAGGCTTGAGCCACCACGCCCGGCACTGTGGTATGTGGTGTTGATTGTTGGTGGGCGTGAGTCTCCACGCCCAGCATTATATGTGGTTACCGGGGATCAAACTCAGGACCTTGCGCTTGCGAGGCAGGTGCCGGAACCACTGAGCTAACCCTCCAGCCCAGTAAGTTGGTATTTTAAGTGTTATTTAAATTTGCACTTCTCTAATGACCAGCAGTGTTGAACTTTTTTTCTTTTTCACGTATTTATTGGCCACCTGTACTACTTCTGAGAAAGGTCTAGAGATTTCAGTTTCCTATTTTTTAATTAGCTCTTTTATTTTGGGGGTTTTATTCTTTTGAGTTCTTTATATATTTTAGATGTTAGTCCTTTGTCCAAGGAATAGCTGGGAAAAAAATTGTTTTCCCATTTTGTAGATTGTTTTTCACTCTGTTGGTTGTTTGCTTTGCTATATAGCTTTTTGTTATACCCCATTTGTTGATTCTCAGTATTATTTCTTATGCCACTGGGCTCTGTCTCAAGTCTTGATGCATACCTGTGTTATTAGGAGTTTTGCCTATTTTATCTTCCACAAATTGTTTCTATGTTTCTACTTTAATAATTAGGTCTTTGATCCATTTTGATTTTAGTTAGTAGATGGTAAGATGTATGGTTACAGATAAAGCCTTCTGCTGATGGATGCCTTTTTTTCTAACACCATTTATGAAAGAAATTATCTTTCTTCCAGTAGAAGTTGTTGAATCAAAGATCAAAGAGCTGTATGTGCTGGGAATGTTTCTGCTACTTCTGTTCTGTTCCATTGATCTATATATCTGTGTTTGTCTCAGTACTGTGCTGTTTTTAATCACTAGATTTGTATACAGTTTCAAATCTGAGATTGTGGTGTCTCCTTCTCTGCTATTGTTACCCAGGATTGCTTTTGGTAGTCTGGTTTTCTTCTGGTTCCATATGAATTTTTGGATTGTCATCTCTAAATCTGTGAGGGATGCCACTGGTATTTTGATTGGCATTTCATTGAATCTATATAGCAATTTTGGAAGTATGGCAAATGGACTATATTGTTTGTCCCTATGCAAGAGTAGGGGATATCTTTCCATTATTTGATGTCCTTTTCTATCTTATTCAGAGTCCATAATTTTTGTTTTAGAAATGTTTCACTTGGTTAGGATGATTCTTGAGTATCTACTTTTTCTTCATGCTGCTGTGAATGATACTGTGTTCCTAGTTTCTTCTTATTGTTAGTGTATAAGAATACTACCAATCATTGTGTTTGATTTTGTATTCTGCCATGTTACTGAAGTTGGTTGTTAATTCTAGGATACTTTGAGTGGAAATTTTTGAGTCTGTAAGTAAAGGAATATATCATCTGCAAATAATGATACTTGTACTTTTTCCTTCCTTTGTTGTCCAAACCCCCTTTATTTCTCTTGCTTGACTGTTTTGGTTAATGTTTCCAGGATGGTGTTGAGCAATAGTGGTAACAATGGACATCTTTATCTGTTCCTGGCTTCAGAAGGAAAGCTTTCAGTTTTTCCCCACTTAATATGACATTGGCAGTAGATTTATTATGAATGGCTTTTCATCGGGTTGAGATAGATCCTTCTGAAATATCTATTTTCTTCAGAGTTCTGAACTATTTTAATATGCCCTTATGATTCCATAAACCTTTATTTAATTTATGATCCAAGAATAAGTTCAAGACTTCACTTTATACTTTTCTGGCCTCAACTCTCATCCATTTCTTTGAGGTTATTTTTAATAAAGAATGGTACTTAGAGGCCACGTTCTGGGAGTTAAGTTGTGGATGATGGTACTGAGATGTTTTTGCATCTAAACCCTGTAGGGCCCTGACCTGGGAAACCTGGATGTGTGAGTGTGAAAGAGAATGCACATGTGTATGCACTCCTAAATACGTGCGTAGATCTTCTTATTTCTGTCTTATGTCTGTTAAATGTATCTGTATCCATATACCAAAAATGTTGCCTCCTATGGTCCATGTTAACTTTTTGTGAAAAGCTTGGTTGTTCTGTTTTCATTTTTTCAATATTAGAATATAGGAGAAGTAATTTCAGAATTGTAAAATCCACACCATCATAGAAAAAATTATTCACTTAGGTTCAGTATTTCTTTATGATTTATGAAAATGTATTTCTGAAATGCACAAATCTTATGTGATCCATTCTTTGACGTTTGGAGACATAATCTGAGTTTTAACTGCATGCTGTTGCTCTTGTGTGGGTTCTGACTTTTCCTTCTTAGTCTCTTTCCTTTGTTTCCTATCTGTTTGTTAATCTGTGGTACTATTCTGCAAAGTTCTTTTTCTCTGATATTTTTGGTATTACTTTCCTTTTTATCTGATTGATAGAGGCTGTAACTGAAGTGAAGATCAGGGTTATTTCACTTTTGTAATCAGGGTCTCATAATCTCAAATGTGTGGGAGGAGGAAAACAAGTGTTTGAATAAACAATGTACACAACAATACGCCAGTTTTAAATATAAGCCTCCTGTGAGAATCCTAAATAACTGAAAAATCAGTTTTTTATGATATAAGATGAATTATGTTATCTCATTAACCTGTGCATTTATGCATTTCTTTTACATTTTATTCTCTGTGAAATAGGCATCTTTAGTTAATAGGTCTTACAATTGGCATGATCAATTCTGAATGTTTCTGTTTACCCCCTGTTAGGTATAGTGAATACACTAGTATCAAAATGTCTTAAAATTTGGTGAAATATGATAATCAGTGACTTTGGTCAGTTCCCCCACCATCTAATAATGTATTTGGAGCTGTCGCAAAGCATAAAAACACAGACTGATTGAAATGATTGAACTACAAATTAGTGTTTTATCTAACTTCACAGATGACAGGGCCGGAAGATCCCTGGGGCCAGGCCCTGGTCCTTCTGGTTTCCCTTCCTCCAGCGAATACGGTGGCTGTGTGATGGGTAGGAGTGACAGAGGGCTTCCTCAACTCCAACTGACTAATTTCAGGAAGAGTTTTCTTGCCTTGGTGGACGTGCAGGGGTCATATTCTTCCCTTCAGAGAATCCTGCGTGAAGTATTTGGCAAGCATGTAGTGCCAATATAGATTTTTTATTTTCTATCTTGAATTTATTAGTACCTTTTAGGTATACATTTATGATCATCCTCATCATTGAGATGGTAAAAACAAAAAAAGTTTATAGATTCTTTATCTTGTGGTACAGGAGACCATGGGACTCTAATGGGTCTGATATGCTGTGATTTCTTTTAATTTAACAATTTCAGAAAATAATGCTTATTTTCTTAATCAACAGGAGTGAAACCTAGGTCTGGTTGGGCCATCGACCCTTTTGGATACTCACCAACAATGGCTTATCTTCTGAAACGTGCTGGGCTTTCACACATGCTTATCCAGAGAGTTCATTATGCAATTAAAAAACACTTCGCGTTGCATAAAACATTGGATTTTTATTGGAGACAGAATTGGGGTATGTAGGGTTTGATGACAGCTAACAATCCCACTCAAGCTATGTATCATGTCACATATGTTTTAAACTTAGGGCATCATGGCTTTTGTTCCGTCTTGAAAATGAGGTTATCTAAAGTATTCACTATTACAGTTATTTTCCAATGTATTTGTGTCAGAATTCTTTTAAGCAATGATGTTGACTTTTTTTGCAAAATATTGTAGAATATTTTTATGCCTCCAGAAAGAAAGTTAATGTAAATGGTATTGTGCAGAAAACACTTTCATTTACTTACAGTTTGCAGAATACATTTTATTCATAAATTTAAACATGGTTTCAAACTGAACCGATACCCACTCATTAGTCTGAAATTCTGACAGTGTTCTTTCCTTCTGCCTGTCTTTTTTTGACATCTTGAAAGAATTACTCCTAGAAACCTTAATCCTGTCTTCCTGGGAGAGTCCTTACATCCTCTGAATCATCTGTTTGTATTCTGTGTTCTTTGTGCACACAGCTGTTTGGAGGACATACCTCTGTGTAGATCTTTGTTGAGGAAGAGGGAACAAGACTGAGACCTTAGTATTTCCCAATGTCCATTTCTTCAGACCTCCTTATATGTATGTGTGTTAATGTTTTATACATGTTTATTTGTGGTTTTTTTTTTTTTGAACCTTCATGATGGGTCATGTTGTGTTACATACTCTATACCTATTTGCTCACATAGCCTCTGTAACCGTCCTTTAAATGGGTTCTGTTAGTGTCTGTTTTTTACACTGAAGAAATAGAAGCTCAGAGAAGTGAAGCTGTTTGTCACAAGACAGTAAGTGGGTAGCAGAGGTCTGGCCCCACGGGTGCCCCATCCGAACTTCCCGGCACTGAGTTCTCAGCAACACTTCATCTGAAAATGAATATTGTTGGTGAAATAATGTTGAGAACTTACTGAATTACAAGACACTTGCTTTCCTCTATGATATTTATCTCTTGTGTTTCTAAATCCACATAGTAACTTCCTTAGGTATATCTGTTTTTAAATGAACAGAATCAATTAGTTATGCAGTTTTTTATTCTGGAAATCCTAAACCTGTGGGTAAGACAAGAATTTTTAAGGGGTTTCATCCTGCGTCGTTTGATCAAATACAAGGGAACATAATTAGAAAACAAAGGAGTGTTAATTTGAACCCTAGTTTAGACAGTTGTCCACATTCAAATTGCTCATAAATATCAATAAGAAATTATTGAGGGCTTTTATGTAGTTAATACTGCACTAGGAAGAAATAGAGAAAACTTCCTTAACTATAAGAAAGTCATGGTGTCATTTGATTTTATATATACAACTAAATACCATAGGTGAAATTAAATGTAGAAATGAGCTCCAGGTACAGTGTTAGGAAAGGTAGTAGGTTGTTGGGTATGTCTTGATCCCTAGGAAAAAGGATGACGTTCTTGTCCTTGCGACAACCTTGATATACACAGCAAGCATCAGCGACCTCTTATGAATGTCCCTCAGAGAGACATGTGACAGCCCAGAAACATTCAAGTTGTATAGGTTCAATGTAAACAACACAAGTGATAATTATTTTAATGAAGTGGTTATGGCTGGAAAACCTTAGCACTTCTCTGATGGATTTGAACACATAGCCTTTTGAAAAGTGCTTTTTGAATTTAGATGAGCTTGTTTGTATGTTCTGGCTCTTAACAAAACAGTTATTTTCATTTTGAATAATGTAAATGTTTTTGGGGTTTTTTTGCTTTTATTTTAAAAACGATATATATCCATGGCTAGAAATTGGAAATCCATGGGTAAAAGTGAAGGGAGGTACTTGCAGCTCAGGATAACTTTATCTGACAGTTAAGTGCTCCAGTTTCCCTTTGTGGTAGACATCCCACCCTTCCAGACAGATGCCAGTATTGAGGTTTCCATAGTAGTCATTGGTTTTTCTCCGTAGCTTCTGTTTGCAAAAATTATTTTTCCTGTGCACCTTTCTGTTGAAAAGTCCCATTGCCTCACGTGGCGGCCGTCAGGAGAGGCCGTGGTCTTCCCTGGGCCGTGTCTCCTTCGTGACAAACACAGAAGCCTTTGTCTCCTGACTTCCCGGCCCCCCTGCTGGCCTGTCTTTTGTGCTTTCCCTTCCCTCTTCCCTGTCGTCCTCACTCAGCCTCTGCCTCTTGTGCAGTGCCCTCTCAGTGTGCCCTGTTGCCAGCAGTGGGAGCAGCCATGGCAAGAGCTGGCAGACAGGGTGGATGCGGTCACGATTTTGGAAGAAATAGCTATAACTTTTACTTCTGCTCAGGAAATTTCCTTCCAGTTCAGCAGCTGCTGATTCATTGCAAAGCTCTTCTGTTTCTGGTGTGAAGGTAGGAAAGATGGATACAGGATGAGATACGTATTCTTCCTTCTAACTGGTTGTTGTTAAAAACTGCTGGAGTCCGTTTGATAGTAGTTGAAGAGGCTGTCCATGTAGGATAACGCTTGTGTAACACATGTATAATGTAGTGGTAGTTTAAACAGTTTGGGGAAAAAATTTCATGCAAGTGTGTCTGTTGGCTCTGTTTTAGATCTGGGATCTGTCACGGATATTTTTTGCCACATGATGCCCTTCTACAGCTATGACATCCCTCACACCTGTGGGCCTGATCCTAAAATATGCTGCCAGTTTGATTTTAAAAGGCTTCCTGGAGGCAGATTTGGGTGTCCCTGGGGAATCCTCCCAGAAGCGATATCTCCTGTGAATGTCCATACCAGGTACGAAACTATGCATTTCATAAGATAATGTCATGAGCAGAGCGGCTACTGACGTGTGCACTGCTGCAAGGGTGCATAAAGAGGCCTCAGCAGCCAGCATTGTCCTTGTTTAAGGTATTCATTCAAACCAGATCTCGAGAAACTTTTAAAGTGCCAGAGCTTTGGCTACACCTTTTATGTGCTATAATTTAATGGAAAATGAACAATAGTAGATCAATATACAATAGCTAACCTATAATAAGCTATTATTGCCCTCTCTTTTGCCCTCATTAAAAAGCTTTCTACTGTTTTTGATTGATTTCATATTCTTTTTGTTGATAATAAAACTTCTGGTCTCCATTGTACAAATTGGAATGAAAAGCAACTCAAGTGCAAAAACACATTTATTGAAATGGAACACATAAAGCATGTCATTATCTGTTGCCTCAATAACAGTTTCGATAATAGTGAATGTGGTCCAGCTCTGATGAATACATGTCTTTGCATCTTTCTGATGTTTTTGACTTTCAGATAACTTTAATTAGGAATATTTATATGTAAATACATTTAAATGAAAATCAAAGGATGCTTCATTTCTTTAGATGAAAGTTGTGCTAATGGAGGGAGCCTTTCACCGAACTAAGTTACCTATAGTTTCTAATTTTGTTACTTCTAAAGTTTAATTTCCTTCCTAAAATGTTACAACACAATGGTTTATTGTAAAACTCTAAACCAACAAGAATATAATGTAGCCCTTTTAATAAAATCTCTCCACTATCAAATCTGTGTATTAAAAGTCACTTTTTAAAATGTGCCTGTGAGGATGAAAGTGAGATCAGGTCTTTTAACCTTCGGTAAGTCCTTGTGATCATAAAGACAGCGTTCTGAGGTCGACTTTTCACTGTGGCAGACCCAAAGGTGTTTCAGCATGACGGCTTTCTTGAACGTATGAAGTCCATAGCAGCTCAGTTTGTGATAGCTAAATTTTGGAAACAACCCAAGTGCCCATCAACTGGAGACTGGATAAAGAAGATGTGGTTTTTCTATAAAATAGAGTATTACTCTGCCATAAAGAATAAGTTTTATTTATATTCGAATGGATGTACCTTTAGGACATACTCATAAGTGAAATATGTCACAGATCTGTAAATATCATATCTTTTCTCTGGTATGTGAATGATCTCTAGAATATATGGTAGATGTTGTGAAATAGAAAATATTCAGAGGGGATTGGGGTGTAGGGGTAAGTAACAAGGGGAAGGAAAAATATGATGGTAATAAAAAGGAAAACAAAGCTTATGTATATATGGTTAGGGTTGTAGGGTGGGGGGTGGGAACATACGAAAATTAAATTGTTTTAATATACTGGTATAGATTCTCAATATTGCATGTGACCATGATATGTATATATAATATACCAATAATGATTCAAAAAAAAATCTGATTTTATGTTTTACAAAACTGTCCTAGGCCAGGACTCCCATCTGCTTTCATTTCCTTGGATCCTACAGCTGTGAAAATAAGTAGGGAACCCTGAGCAGCCTGTTTCTAGGGCTGGGTGGTCAAGCGAGGGGAGCAAACCAGTGTATTATGTTGTAGAAGGTGTAGGAAAAGGAAAGGATGGTGTGGAGAGGTCCCTGACTTGTCCACTTGAGCAGTGTTTGTCTTTACAAGTAATTAAACTACTCCTCTCTCTGTTCGGGTGTGGAGAGACACTTTAAGGTTAGACACGTTTCCTTTGGGTGTTCCAGTGTCCCCACAGGTTTTGTGAGCCTCTCAGGTGCTACTGATGTATCTTTTGAGGCACATTATCGGAAAACATGCCATTTTGTGTAATCTTTTTTCTGGGTCATGTAAACGTTCGGAGATGGCTGTCTCTCCAGAACATGGCTAGGGCTGAGCTTGGCTTCTGGGAACCTAGGAGCTTATGGACAATGAGAGGTCTGTATAATTCTTGCGTGGATTTTTAAAAAATGTCCTGTGAATCTTGAAATCCTCACCCTATGAGTTAATTCATTGTCTCTTTTTACTTGATGATGAATGGAGATCAATCAGTCATACCTTCCATCTTTTTAATTCCCTAAAGAAAATGAGATTTAACTAGGAAGTAAATAGCTGGCATCTTGGATATTTAGAGCACGGCAGGTTCTTCAATTTTGTAGATAAGGAAATACCTTTCTTTATTAGGTTTGTTTTTTATCTAGAGCAGTAGTGGTGAGCCTACTACTAACTAAAATGTCACGTGTTTTATTTGTTTTAATTTTAAAATAAAACATGGGAATGAATGAATTGTTCTTTCTAAGGTAACCCCTCACTATTCAGGTTTAATCACAGTCTTGACCTGTTGTGTTAAGTGGGCTTTGGGTTGTACTTTAGGCACTTTGGCTAAAAGGTTCATCGCTGGCTAGAGTCGTATTTTAAATAAGCATAGTCTATTGAATGCTAGATAATTTGATGTGTTAAAGTTGACATTTCTTCGCTGGAAGAGCAATTCAGGATAAACTTGTACCTACATACCTTGAAATGTAATATCGGTCAAGTCATTTATCATTGGGTAGTTTGCCTTTTATTTTTGAGCAGTTATTACATCTCAGGGGGTGTAAGGTGGTTGCTCGGCTTTCTCAGTATTGACACTGCACAGTAGCTTGAGAATGAGGGTAGATTCCAGAATTTACATTAATGCATAGACTTTCTTTTCTCTGTGTGCATGATCACATGTACACACAAGCTATGGTTAATTTACTAGTACAACTTTTTAAAAACTCTGGCTGCCTCAGAAATCTACATGGGTCTTAAACCACAGTAAGCTTTTATCTGTAGTTGATACATTTGATGCTTCTTTTTTAAACCTCTTTTTGCTTTTTTTTGATCTTCCTTCCTTGTGGTTGATCTGTGTGTTTCTTATTATAAGTTGCAATCTAACACTTTTTTGGTAAATGTGAAATGTTAGTAAATTAATGAAGATTAAATACAATAGAGTGGCAAATGCTAATTTCAGAAAACCAAACATTATATATTATATAAGAACACTCCTATTTTAATCATTAAGCTACTCAGATATTGCTAAAATTTAATGTAGGTATTTGCAAAGCAGTCTCAGTCCATAAATTTAAAAAGAACATATTAAGTTCTAAATTTGGTTAAATTTCTTTCATAGTTTCTTTCTTTTTTAATGCCTCTTCACCTTATTGATGTTCCTTGAGTTCCTAACTTTTAATATTGTAAATTAAAATTTACTTTTGGATGAACCTTAAAGTGAAAATTGGAATATTAGGTAAAAAACATGGTTGTTATTTAAACATTAATTTCTCAAGCTTTGACTTTATAAACACTGTGAATTACTTGGTACTTATTTGCTTGTTTAATTTCATTTTCACAAGTCTTTCCTTTCAGTTTGTGTTTCTTCTCAGACTTCTTCAAATGGTACCCGACTCAGTTCCATGTGGATTTCCTTCTTCCTTTCTTTCTTTGAGGAAAACTAGAATATAAAGTATAAAAGGTGCTCATCACGTAAGCACATTATATTTGGCTGAGCTTTGAGTCACGTTTTCTACCCAAGGAGGGAGAAATAAAAGTAGCTTTTTTTTTTTTTTTTTAGACGGGGTCTCACTTTTTAGTTCAGGCTGGCTCTGAGCTCACTATGTAGCCCAGGCAAGCCTTGAACTCAGCAATCCTCCTGTCTCTGCCTCCCAAGTGCTGGGATTACAGGCGTGAGCCACCATGCCCGGCAAAAATAGCTTTTTTAACTTCCAGGCATTACCTGGTGATGAGTATTCAAAGTTGCAACCATATTTCTCTAAGGATAGACCATTGGAAAACTGTGGGATTTTTCCAGTGGTATGAATTTAAGGATATTTTTGATGGATAATCAAAATTTGTGGTAGCTTTTAAAATCTGCCTTATAACACATGAGTCCAATATACAGGTAGCATGTATAATGGCCTTTTAATATATGGCATTTTTGAACTTAGATACTTCCTTTAAAAAGGAAGTTGTGCTGTTGCTTTTCTTAATATAATTCACATTTTCTTTCTTCCTTTTGTAGGGCTCAGTTGCTTCTGGATCAGTACCGAAAGAAGTCCAAACTCTTCCGTACTAAGGTGGTACTGGCACCACTTGGAGATGATTTCCGCTATAGTGAATACTCAGAGTGGGATTTACAGTTCAGGAATTATGAGCAGCTTTTTAATTATATGAATTCTCAGCCTCACTTTAATGTAAAGGTAATAAAAAATTCTTCTTTCTGACATTGTATCTAAAGTTAAACCTTCCTTATCAGATGAGGCTATAGCAAAGTGTCTTTAGTTCCTTTCGGTACCTCAGAATATCTCAGGATATGTAACTTTTTATGTAAAAGTGTAATTATTTAAAAGGAAGATAAGCTTATTGTGTAGTTCCATTTCTTGAGGATTGAAAAGGTACTACTTTTATGTAATTGAGAATATGTACCTATTTAGTTGTAGCTTTCATTTTTCAGGGATGTCTTGTTTCCCGGCCAGTGCTGGAAGTTTATTAATAGTTTCTCTCTGAGAATTACATCCTTGTGATTTAGTGGTATGACTGGCACTTATGGATGAACATGTCATGAATTTTACAAATGTCCCACATCCAGAGAACGAACTGGCATTTTTCTTAAGTGAGATGACTCCTTAAATTAATCATTGTCTTGTGATTATTAAATTTTTAGAATTTTTTTTTTAACCTTGTGGAAAATTTAAAAGTTCTGAGAGTAGCACAGATAGTGTTCTCTTCACATTCCTGGCTCTGGTCCCCGACATCCATCGGCTCAGGGCCTCTCTCTCCTCAGCTGTGTCGGTTTCTGTCTCACCCTTCTTAGGGTCATTTCAGCGCAGATCACAGATTTCAAGTAGTTGAGTCTGTGGCTAGAGTTGGATATGTAGCATCAACTTTCCTGATCTCAGGAAAGGAAAGGAAATTCCTTGAGCCAAGGTTGAAACACATGATCTAGTTTGCATTTTGTTAGTGCGTTAAAGTTTTTTTTAAAAATACATCTTACATGTGGGCTGGAGGGTTAGCTCAGTGGTTCCGGCGCCTGCCTCGCAAGCGCAAGGACCTGAGTTCGATCCCCAGTTACCACATATAATGCTGGGCGTGGTGGCTCACGCCTGTAATCCCAGCACTCGGGAGGCAGAGACAGGAGGATTGCTGAGTTCGCGGCGGCTTGCCTGGGCACCATAGTGAGCTCAGGGCCAGCCTGAA
>PVIC010006607.1:0-53696 GCA_004025085.1 Thryonomys swinderianus
CCTGGGCCATCCACTCAGAGGGCCACCGAGTGGGGCCCCTGGTCTCCTGTCCCTCCTTGCGTCCTGGCTCCTGCTGTGAGCAGGTACCTTCTAGGTAGTGGCTGCCTCCTGACCTTGGACTTAAAGGTCCAGAAGGGTGAGCAAAAGAAGCCTTTAAATCATAGGCTCTTCACCATAGCAACAGGCAGCTAATAGTACCTTTAGTTTCTGGCCCCCCCTTCACCACTGGGCTCCTTGCCCGCTGAAGGGCTATAGAGGAGCTAAGGCTGCGTGTGTAGACCACTAATCCAGCTGGTGTGACTCTAGTCCCTGCTCGCGGTTGAAAAGTCACCAGAAGGAGGCCCTAGAACCACATTCGGGTATTCCTAGAAAATCAAGGAATAACAGAGAGAAAACTCCACAAGAACAAAGACACAATAAAACGCAAGTCGCTGTATACTTTCCAATAATTTTTTTTGTTTTTAATATCAATTGATGTTTTAAAAAATACAGAGGTGTTGACACAGAATAGCACCATGGTGTAGGATACACAGTCCCTGCGCCCAGCTTGTGCGGGGGCTTCTTGCCTGGGCCAGGGGCAGTCACTCTGGGGGCGTTTGACTCATACCAGTTAGTTTCCTGTCTCTGCCTCGACCCAAAGGTCTTACAGGAAGACAATAAATAAATAGAACACCGAGATTTTATTTTGCAGTCTGCCCAGTTCAGGTCTCTTAGAAAGAGAAGGGAGACCAGTCCAAACTGAGCGAGTAGGATGAATGGACGTCAGGTCAGGCCAGCCATTCAGTGCAGAATCCTAGAGTGACTGGGATTGGAAAGCACTTGGGTCCTTTGGGTTTGTAACCAATTGTGTTGTTTCTGGGTTCAGGTTTTTACAAGAAGCAGACAGGCCCTATCTCCACGCCGAATTCCTGCTCGGGCCCTCCTATGTCCAGGGGTGCAATGTCAATGATGGGGAGGCGCGAGGTCTTCTGTGACCGGTACTCGATGACGGTCTTGCCCCACTTACCGGTGTGTTTCTAGGGAGAGAAAGAGGAGACGCTGTTCAGTAGATGCCTTGTGATCCAGTGCCAGCTGCCCAGGACCCCCAAACTGAGCAACCACAAAGAGTCAGACACATTCAGTAAGCGCCCCGCCTCCTCCTGACTTGCCCGAGGCCTCTCCTGTTCAGCTGTTCTCAGGACCAGAGCACTCCTCCACCGACCTGTCCCCCGCCTTCACAGTGGGCTCCCCATCTGGGAGCCCCTCTTCTCTCTCCTAGGTGTGCCCATTCATACTGCATCACAGGTCACTCATCTGCTACAGCTGCTGAGGCCCGGGCAGGGCCCACCTTCCTCCAACCCAGGGAGTGGACAGACCGAAGGACATGTACTTCTCCAGCCCCTGTCACTCAGCTTGTGTTCTCGACATGACTCCCCAGCTTACACTGCTGATGACCCTGTCGCTTTAGGACAGGTCACCTGCCGCAGGCCCCACCCCGGAGAGCGGCTCCCCCTGGTGCCCCGCTCACCGTGCAGCCATCCTTCAGGGCAGTGTACGTGAACCTGCTGTTGCCCTCAGCCCGGATCTCCACGTCATTGGAGCCCTGGAGGAGCAGGGCCTTCTTGAGGTTGCCGGCGACTTCGTCCAAGTAGGCGATGCTGTTCTTGCAGTGGTAGGTGATGTTCTGGAAGCCCTCCGTGGACAGCAGGCGGAGGAAGGTCATCTGGATGTTGGCGGTGTTGGGAGCCAGGTTGTCATCTCCATAGCTGAACTGTGGGGGTGGAGAGGCAGGTGTGAGGCCTGGCACAGCACTCAGGGGTCCACGGCTGGAGAGGTGCCCACTGGTCAGGGCTCAGGAGTTGATGCGGTGCTTGGGCAGCAGGGAAAGGGTATTTTTGCTTCCGGGTCGCAGAACAAGCTCAGAGGATCTCTTTTCCAGCTCTAAAAAAGGAACATACTCTTCCTCCTCTTTCCTTCCTCGCAAGACCAAAGGAAAGCTGGTGGAGAATTGGGAGAGGTCCTAAAAACACCCATGGAGAGAAGCAGCCAAGTCTGAGAAGCCAACTTGGGCCGAAAGCCCAATACTCACGTGGAAGCCTCCATTGATGGTTTCTCCAAACCAGACGTGCTTCTTCTCCTTGGTCTTGCTGCTCCACCAGTTCTTCTTGGGCACGTTGGCCGGGTTGGGGTAGACGCAGGTCTCGCCTGTCTCCATGTTACAGAAGACCTTCATGGCGTCCAAGGTGCAGCCCTGGTTCGGGTCAATCCAGTAGTCTCCTGCGCAGAAAGAGGCAGTGCCCATCAGGCCAGGACAAGTGAGACAGGAAGCGGCCATCTGCTAGAAGCTGCCCACCCCGCGCGAAGTGGAGCTTTCGTCTTGCTGCTGAAGGTAGCCATGCCCCCTCTAGGGCAGGGACCCTGTCCCCCACGCTCACCGCTCTTCCACTCAGGGTGGCAGAGTTTCAGGTCCCGGCAGGTGCGGGCTGGGTTCTTGCGGGAGCCCTCCGGGCTGCGGATGCTCTCGATCTGGTTGTTGAGGGACTTGAGCGTGGCGTCCACTTCCACATCATGCTGCCTCAGGGTGCTGGCTGCCTCGTCAGCCCGCATGTACTGCAGGGGGTCGGGGCCCTTCTCTCTCTGGCCTAGGCCAGCAAAGGCGGACATGTCGATGCCAGGGCCAGGGGGGCCTGGAGGGCCAGGGGGTCCAGGATTTCCAGGAGGACCCTGCAGCAGGAGACAGAGGTCAGGCAGGCACCATGGGGAGGAGCCCGTCTTGTGTCCCGCCCCAGCTGCCACAGTACTCTAGACTGGCCTCTTCCAGTGCCATGCCCGGGCCTGGCAAGCGTCAAGAACACCACAGCACCTCCCGCTTCCTCCTCAGCCCCTGCCTCTGGGGGAAGTACACCTTCACCACGAGCTCCAGCCCACGCCCCCCCAGAGAGGTCCCGAACACCGGAGAGATGCTGAGGACCTCTCAGAAGGCAGGGATGGGTCAGGACACTCACAGCAGGGCCGGTTTCGCCTGAGCGTCCACGGGGACCAGGAGGCCCAATGGGGCCAGGGATTCCATTAGCACCATCTTTGCCAGAGGGACCCACGGGCCCGGGGGGACCCTAGAGACCAAGAGAGAGAAGACGTGATGAGAAGGGAGAGGCTGGCCAGGCGCCCCCTAAGCCACAGTGACTGGGATTGGTCTGTTTGGCCAGGAACCAGCCGGCTCCCTTCATGGCTACCCCTTCTTCTCAGTTCCTGTCTTAAAATCCTGTCCTGAAGGTGGGAAGCTGGCCTCGTGTTCCTCCTGGAAAACCAGCCCTACCTCTCTCCAGGTACCTCTTGAGTGATGAGACAGCGGTGCCCCCCCTTGGGGTCTCCCGCCCCTCTGAGAGGGCTCGCCCCACCCCCAACTCCACCTCACTTACTCTGGGGCCTGAGGGACCAGCGGGACCAGAAGCACCTTGGTCTCCAGAAGGACCCTGGGGAAGAAAACGCCAAAGGCAGAGATCAGCAAAAACAAACATAAAACCATCTAGCTGGGGAGGCGGGCACAGGTGAGTTTCCGTCCCGTCCCTTTCCCTCCTGCTCCTCCTCCCTCTCCACCTGAGGCAGCCCAGGGACCCTAAGCCACCCAGGCAGCAGGCAGAACACAGTGGACTCTGAGCAGCGACACTCACCGGAGGGCCGGGCAGACCCTGCAGGCCGGTGAAGCCGCGGTGACCCTTCACTCCCCTCTCTCCGGGCTCTCCGGATTCTCCTTTGTCCCCTCGGGGGCCTTGAGGGCCCTGGGAGGAAGACAGACGCGGATGAGAGCAGGTGGGGCCCGCAGGAGCCCTCCGTTTGTCCCAGGCCGCCCCTCCGGGCCCCAGCACGGGGTACTGATACTCACTGGGATTCCTCGGGCTCCGGCTGGTCCTGCGGGTCCCATGGGGCCTTGTGCACCCTGCGGGGAAAGAGTTAGAGCGACGTGAGAGACAGGACAGCCCTCTACACCTGCCACTGGGCTGAGCCCTGAGACCGATGCCCGCAGCGCAGAGACCCCTGGAGCCAAGGACTGCACAGGGGAGGCGACCCCGGAAACGCTCCCTGCTCACTCGGCCCCGCCCACCCACCACCAGCTCCGACTGAACCTAGATACTCACAGCCTCTCCTCTGTCTCCTTGCTTGCCGGTTGGGCCAGAGGGGCCAGGAGAACCAGGAGGCCCAGGGGCTCCGGGGGCACCGACAGCGCCAGTCTCACCACGATCGCCCTGTCAGGGGACAGACTCAGGCTCAGCACAGAACATTCCAGAAGAGGCAAGGACAGCAGTTCCTTCCAGAGTGTGATAAGGCTAATGCTCAGCTGTACCCCTGGCTGACCATTTCTGCCCGGTGCACACAGAGATATGAGATACTCACCTTGACTCCAGCTGCGCCATCTCTGCCAGGGGGGCCATCAGCGCCAGGGCTTCCCTGGGCAAAGGGAGACCAGAACATGGTTAGCACTGTTCACCTTCCGCCCACCTCACCCTCTTCTTCCTCCCCAAGGCCCAGGCCTGTTTGACAAGCACTTTGGGCCCAAAACTGCTCCTTCGAACTTTCGCCCTCCTTGTCCCGTGTGCCAGTGTCTGCTGTCTCCCCACATGGCCTCCCATGGCACTGGCTCTTGGGCCCATCAGACCACACTGCCATCCCCTTCTCCAGGGCCCTGAAACTCGTCTGGGCTGGAGCAGAGACCCACTGGGCCCTCTCCCCAGTCAGGATCACCCCAACGGGTCCCCCACTCACCTCTCGCCCAGGTTCACCCGAGGGACCGGTCAGGCCAGGAGGGCCCACGGGGCCAGGAGGACCTCGGTCCCCAGAGGAGCCGGGTGCGCCCTGCTTGCCAGGCTCGCCCTGCAGGGACAGAGACAAGGTCCATGAGTGCACACCGGGACGTCCCGCCGGGGCCCCACGCCCCTCTCAGGGGACAGGACTGGTGAAGGGTCGGTTCTGGGGGTGCGAGTGGCTGAGAGACACGGGCTGGTTAGGTCTCTGCAGAGGCTGCCACTGTGCTCGGTCCCGATGAGCCAGCGCTGCCCCGCTGGGCACTCACCGACGGGCCAGGCAGGCCCGGAAATCCTCTCTCGCCACGCTGTCCCGGCAGGCCGACGATACCCCTCTGACCGGCCAGACCCTGTGGCCCCGGAGGCCCGTCGACGCCCTGGGCGGGGAGGGGTGGGAGAGGAGGGCTGATTCCTTCCCGCCGCACAGCTGTGCGCAGGAGCCTCGGCACGCGCCTGCCGGGGACTTACGGAGGGGCCGTCGTTTCCGGGCTCTCCCTTCTCGCCAGGGAGCCCTGCGGGACCTTGGACGCCGGGGTCGCCAGCTCGGCCGGGGGGACCAGTCTCTCCTCGAGCACCTTTGGGACCATCTTTTCCAGAAGGACCGGGGGGGCCGGGGGGCCCAGGGTTGCCCTAGAGGAGCAAATGCAGGACTGAAAACTTGGCTCTATCTTCCCGACCTGGCTGACCCTTCAGGCTGAGAAGCAGCTCGCCTGTGGGGCTTCACTGTCCCACACTGCGGGTAGCTTGACACCCAACCCAGGCTTTCTGGGCACTTCTCCACGACACGCCTTGCTTTTCCCACCCTCGAGGAGTACCTCCTGCCTCTTCCACTTCCTTCTCAGCCCCCCAGTCCTTGAGGGACAGCCCCGCCCTGCCCCTCACCCCACCTCCCTCCTCTGCACTTTGCCCTGCTGAGCTGAGTGACTTTCCCTCGCCTCTAGCCCCTGCCGAGGCTCCTCAGTCAGATCTGGGGGCGCAGGCTTCCTGAGCCAGGCGCACAGGACGTGCCCTAGAGGCGTGTCCGGGGTGCAGGCCGGCATGCCAGCCCTCCTTGCCTGCTGAGTCGGAAGTCTGCGAAGGAGCCCCGACAGTGGGGAAGGCTGCACGGCCCCACCCCTGCCCCCTCGCTGGCCAGCAGGGGACAGGACCCCATGGCCAGTTAGCTAGTGTTCTCAGGAGTGGAGATGGTGGAGGACAGGGTCAGCCTGGAGCTCTCCAGACCTCTGTCGGCAGGACTAGGACAGACAGTCCACTCCTGCCTCCCACCCCAGAGTCAGGGGGATACCAGCCAAAGTGACACTTACGTTGGAGCCTGGGGGTCCCACGCGGCCAGCAGCTCCAGGGAATCCGGTGGCTCCCTGTGAGGAGAGGAACCCCCTGCTGAATACCTCAGGCCCTCAAGAGGCCGGAGAATCAAACAAAGCAGCCTGGGCCAGGGCAGGGGAAAGGGGCTGTCTCGGCAGCAGGGCGCTGCAGTCAGCATGAGGGAGCCGGAAAGGGAGTAGGCGCCTTGGGGAGTGGACTTGGGGTCTCCTGCCCGCAGGGTGCAGGAGCAGCCAGCTGAGGCCGAGGACTCCCCAGGTGACTGCGGCAGCAGAGACTCTTGCTCCCCCCAGCAAGGGCGGGGCTGGGCTGGGCAGGAACAGCACTGAGCGGGGAGGAGGAGAGCCCCGAGCACCCAGGAATCTGAGCCTGCTGAGTGAAGCGGGAGTGCAGTGAGGGCTTCACTTACCGGGGGCCCTTGAGCACCTCGGGCTCCTTTGGGCCCAGTCACTCCGGTAGGACCCTGGGAAGGAAAGGAGACAGGGAGGCTTTGAGCCCCGGCACTGGAGTCCTGAGGCCCGGGTGTTCAAGGCAACGCCGCCAAGGCAGCCTGCCCACCCGCCAATGGGAGACTCCAGAGAGGCCAACCAGACACCCACGGAAGGCCTCATCCCTGGAGAGCCTTGCTGGTCCCTTTACCCACCCCTGGGAGACCAGCTGGCTCTGGCTGTCGGTGGTCAGCGGAGAATAGTCTACTGTGTGCCAGTCCTCCAGCCTCCCTCATGGCACACCGTCCACTGTCTGGCAGCGGGGTGCCCACAGCCTCCTAGCCTCTCTTCCTGTCCTCTCCATCGGGGCATCTCCTCTTGCACCCACCCACCCCTACCTCATGGGAATAATTCTGGGGGAGTGTGGCTTCACGCACCTGAGGTCCGGGAGCTCCAGAGGGACCCTGAGGACCAGGGCTACCAATATCACCTTTCTGTCCAGCCTGTCCTTGCTCACCCTTGGCCCCAGGCTGTCCATCAGCACCCTGTAACCAGAGGCAGGGACAGGTGAGGCTGGGGAAAGCCACGCTCTTGCCATTCTGACAAGAGGGACAGAGGGTCCAGGAACGAGCGTGAGGCTGTGTACAGTCTGGACGTGGAGACTGGGGCGAAGACAGGGCTGTTATTTTCCTAGGGAGGCATGAAGGGAGAGCGGAGAGTCCGTTTCCCTCTTCCTGAAACTGCCCCTCACTCCCTCCATCCCTCCTGCACACGCTAGAAGGCCCCCTCAGGCGCCGGATATGGAGCCCACGGCACAAGGGTGGGATGGGTGAGTGGAGATACTCACAGGAGGCCCAGCAAATCCAGCAGGTCCAGGAGGCCCAGTCTCCCCGCGCTCACCCTGTGAGGAGCACACAGCAGAGGTCAGGGCCGCCGCCTGCCTCCTCCCCGTCCGCTCAGGAGCCCCACCCAGCCCAGCCCGGCCTCGTGACCGCTCGCCACCAGAGCGCCTGCGAACACGGTCTGAGGCCCAAATGAAGGAGCCCAGGGTCGAGGCGTCCCTGGAGCCAAGGACTGTGGCCCCAAGACCTGCACGGCCACCACAGCCGGACAGGGTGGCAGCTGCGTGGGGCAGGCTAAGGGCACAGCAGGCTCTCGGCTTCCGGCCACGCTACTCACCGGGGCACCACGGGCACCAGCACTTCCGGAGGGGCCAGGGGGTCCGACTTCTCCCTAGGGGGCAGAGGTGAGGAGAGCATCAGAGGGGTCCCCCAGGAGTCAAGAGCACCTGGGCCGCCCTGCCTGCTTTCTCCTTGTTTCGGGGTCTCCCCGTCAGTTCTTCAGGGCCTTTCGCCGCCAGTCCAGCTGCTCTACCTAGCAGGGCACAGAGCAGCGGCTTCGCTGCGGAGCGGACGCCACCCTTCGCTCCCACAGCGCCGGTGGCAGGAGGGTGGTGGGTGACAAGCGAGGTGAGCGTGGAGAAGACACCACCTCTGCCAGGAGATGGGCTTGGGGAGAGCAGGAGAAAGCAAGCACAACTCACCTTCTCGCCGTTGGCACCCGCAGGTCCCGGAGGGCCGATGGGTCCAGTGAGACCCTGGGAGAGAGGAGGCAGGTGAGGGGCAGGAGAGCCAGCCCCACGCCCGGAGCTGTGCGGCGTCTCCTGGGTCCAAAGCCAGTGAGCCCCGTGGCCTCCCACGGTCCGCAGGGCTCCCCCTGTCCTCTGGCTCTCAGCCTTCACAGAGAAGCCCCTCTGGTTTTCTGTCCCCTCCCAGAGGGCCGGAGGTCCACTGTGCCCCTGTATCGCTCCCACCTCAGTCCCCGAGTCCCGGAATTAGCAGTCACTTACTCGTCCGCCATCTTTTCCAGGGGCTCCCTCGGGGCCTTTCTCACCGACATCACCCTGGAGAAGAGAAAAGCAGCTGCCTCAGGGGCTCTTCGGGACTGTGTTTTCAGCTCATCCCACCCTGCTGCAGCACCGAGTTCAGTCTTCGCCCAAGGACTTGCTGTGGCCTCAGGAGGGGTGACAAGGAATAATGGAGTGCGAGGAAGAGATGGGGCCCGGATGTCACTCCAAGGCTAAGAGCTGTGGGAGGAAGTCTCCACGCTTCTCAAGGAGTGACCGCGACCCTTACGCCCACCGGGACGGGCAGTGTGGGAGGCGGCAGCGCCAAGTCTTTGAAATGTACTTACCCTGTCTCCCTTGGGCCCAGCGATACCGGCTGCTCCCCTCTCGCCAGGCATTCCCTGCAGGCCTGGGGGGCCCTGAGCCCCGGGGGGCCCGACCGGGCCAGCTGCACCCTGCGGGGCAGCGAGAGGAGTCAGTGGGCAGCGCCTCCCGGATGGCGGTGCGCCCACCTGGAAAGCCTGCGTCCGGTCCCTCGCCTTCCCTTCCCTTCCCTCACTCCTCCTGCTTCTCTCCCCCGCCCCTCCTCTCCCTCCATCCCACTCAGCAGTGCTTCCCTTGACTCCCCAGAAGAGGCCCCAGGCCTCAGCCTCACTCACTTTGGGGCCATCAGTGCCTGGAGTTCCTGGGAGGCCTCGGGCACCCTGGAGGCCCTGGGCACCGGGAGATCCGCGTTCACCCGGGAAGCCTCGCTCGCCCTGTGGCAGACATGGAGGAGTCAGTCATCAAGCAGATCCGCAGGGAGGAGCGGGACGGGGCAGTGCGGAGGGCAGTGGGGCCCTGGGCCGGGGCCGGGAGGCCCTGGCAGAACCTCGCAGAGGGCAGCCCCACGGACACGCCCAGCACAGGGGCCGGCAGGACACTTACTCTGGGGCCCACGAGGCCAGGGGCTCCAGCTTCACCTGCGACACCCTGGGGAGCAAAGAAGGGGAGAGAGTGAGGATCCTGCACTCCGTCCCGGACAGCCCTCCCCGGCGGCCAGCCATCCCCAGGGAGCTGAGCGCGGCCGTCTCCACGCAGAGCCGGGAGGCAGGTCTGGGACTGCGCAGGCCTCGCGGGCCCCTCGGGCCCCCGCCCTTGTCTCCTGCGCGGCAGCCCAGGGGGAGGCCCTAAGAGCCCCGTACTCACCTGTTCACCTTGCTTCCCACTTTCACCAGGGGGACCGGGAGGGCCAGGAAGTCCCTAAAAGCCCGAGTGAGAAGGACACGTGTTAGCAGAGGAGCGGGTTTGCTTCTCTGGCCCTCCAGGGAGGCACAGCATGAGGAAGACCTGCAGGGCACAGCAGCGGGAGCGGGAGGGCCGGCCGCCAAGCCTCGCACCCGCGGCACCCACCTGTGGCCCCCGCAAGCCCTAGGTGTGGGAAGGAGCTGGACGGGAAGCTGGGCGCAGCCACCTACCTGGAACCCGGATGGCCCAGGGGCACCCTGCTCGCCTCGTTCACCAGCAGGGCCCTGCAGAGGAACAGAGAAGCCAACTGACCAAGCTCCCCCGAGAGCCACAGGGGCCGGGGCAGTCAGCAGTGTGGGCGGGCTGGGGTGTGCAGGGAGCCTCCCTCCCAGCAGCCAACCCCCTCCAGGATGGGTCCACACTGCCTCCCGGACACCCCATCTCCGGGGATGGGCGTGTCCCAGCCCAGCCCAGCCCAGATCCACTCCTGTCAGCTCTGTTAGGACGCTTGAGATTCCACAGCCTCTGCCCACCCCAGAGGGCTGGGTGAGTACTTACAGCGGGGCCGGGAGGCCCTGCAGCACCTGTTTCACCATCTTTGCCAGGAAGACCCTAGAGAACAAGAAAAATAATCATGTAACGAGTACACACTTTTCTTCAGTTCCCCCGGGGTCTCCTGGGCAGATACACGCTGGCCCAGAGTTTCCAGATCTCCATGAACCCCTAACTGAACCCCATTTCCACCCTTCCCTGCCCTTCTTTTAATGGCCTCTTATTGTCTCTGCCTTTCTCCACGGAAGGGTCCCCATTTCCCCAGGGCTGCCTTCCTCAGCCGGAAGTCTCCTTGGGTGGATCCCAAAAGACCGCGGCCAGTGTGGACTCAGCCACAGGAGTCGACTCTTGCTAACCGGGACCCGAGACCATGCCTAGGCAGGATAGCCCGTCCCCACCGGTGTAGAGAACATACCAAGACATGGGGGAGGATACTTACTCTTAGACCAGGCGCACCGGCCAGTCCCTTCTCGCCAGCTTTGCCAGGCTCGCCCTGAAGGTGGGAGAGAGCAGGGCCATGAGGAGGGGCTGTGGAGGGAGTGGGTACAAAGGCCGGGACTCGGCTTGCAGCTCCCTCCTGACGGGCCAAGTATCTCTCCCTTCTGTTATGCTGAGAAGCAACCAGGCCACCAAGCATTGTGCTATGGCACAGTGTCGCGGCTGTGGTGTCCTGAGCCTCGGAGGGGCCTCTCTTGTCCAGGTCACAGGCACTGAGTGGGGCAGGAGGGGCCAGAGCTGCCCACAGTACCCAGATCCCACATCACTGTCCCTGGGTTAACTGTGTTCAGGATCCGGCCCTTTCTCCAAGGACCAAGGAGGGACGCAGCACCACGCGGAAGGAAATGGGAAGTCACTTACATTGGCACCCTTGGGGCCAGGGAAGCCCATGACGCCAGGCTGCCCACGAGCTCCCTGAGGACCTGGAGGCCCAGGGCGCCCATCTTCACCAGGAGTTCCCTGAAAGAGATGACACCCTTCTGAGCACACAGATCCTCCGACTACTTCCGTCCATCAATGTGTGTAAATCCCTGCTGCGTGGCAGGCTCAGGATGAGGCACAAGTCGTATGTATAGATCTGATGGACCGCGGGCATGCCCAGGAGCCCAGTCCACACACGGGGCCGTGTGCAACAAGCCGCTCTGAGCCCCAACGTCTATCCGGGAAGCACACACTGGGTGCCGTCTTTCCCTCAGCATGGCCGCCCAGTGACCGGGGGGCAGCGTTCTTGGCACTCACGTCACTGTGCAGGCCACACGTGGCCCCAGGCCCCCCCGCCCCCGTCCGCTTCCCGGTTCTCAAGCTGCAAGCGCAGCCCGCCCCACCCAAACTCCTTCCACCACCTCCCCGAACGTAGGCTTTGCTCTCCTGGAAGCCCAGGGTGACAGACTTACGGATGGGCCAACTTTGCCTTGAGGACCAGCATCACCAGGGCGACCAGTGAGACCCTGTGCTCAGGAGAGAGAAGAGGGTGCTGTGAGGGCAGGCCCGAGACCTCCGGGCTGGCGGCACAGGTGGGGAGAGCAGGCAGGAGGATGTAGGGTCTGCGGAGAATCAACGCCAAGGCACAGCCGCTTCCCTGCTTACTCGGGCTCCGGGGAGACCAGGTTCTCCGGGACGTCCAGGGTCGCCATTGGCTCCCTTGGGGCCAGCAAGGCCGCTGGGTCCTCGCTCTCCAGGGGCTCCCTATGCCAGAGGAGACGGAGTTAGCGGGATGCCCTGTAACCAGCAGTGCCAAGAAGACCAAACCCTTCCTTCCCCACTCACCTTGGGACCAGCCAGACCATCCTGACCTGGGAAGCCACGGTTGCCAGGAGCACCCTGGGGAGAAAGGGACAGAGGCGGGGAGTGAAAAGAGCTCCTCGCCCTACGTACTCGAGCCCCAGCCCGTCCACCACCAGCGGCAGTTTGTTTGGAGTGAGAGCGACAGTCTGCAAGACTCTGAGCGCTGCCATCGTAAGGGCAGACGGCACAAGTAGGACAAGGATCCCTGTCTGCTCGGTGGAGGACGGAGAAGGGGAGTGTGGTATCCAGAGGGTCACAGGGTTTGGTGAGAACTCAGCCGCAAGACTGGCCAGCAGCCCGTCCGCTTACCCTCTCGCCAGGGGGACCGATGGGGCCAGCACCTCCAGGCTCTCCACGGGCACCTCTTTTGCCTTCTTCGCCAGCAGGACCAGGAGCTCCCTGGGGGCCAGCAGGGCCCTGAGGAGCAACACAGAGAAAGACGGGGTGAGTCTTCCAGCCTCGAGGCGAACTGCCTCCGTGGGCAGAAGATGGGGTCTCGGCAACATTTTAGGGCCAGGGACTTGGGGAAGAAGGACGCAGGATCCCCACGGAAGAGCAGAAGCGACCCAGGGGAGGAAGAAGATGGTGTAAAACTCCAAGTGTGCCAACTGGGAGAGGCTGCATCGGGGTCCCCTTAGCCCCAGGAAGCCCCCGTGCTCAGGTGCTGGGGGAGAGAGCCCGGGCTAGGGTGGCTCCAGGAGAGGGAAAGTGGGTTAGGGGCTGCTATGTGCCCCAGGGCCGCGGTGAGGGAGGCCAGACTGGCAGCAGATACTCACGGGTTCTCCCTTCGGGCCTTGTTCGCCTTTGAAGCCAGCAATACCAGGCTCGCCCTAAATGGAGGACAGAGGCAGACAGACACTCAGGCTGGGTCTTCCCCACCTCCAGGGACGCATGAAAGAGTACGCAGAGGACAGCGGCATGAGACCAGGGCAGGAGAACACAGGAAGAAGAGGGAAGGTCGGGTCCCTTTGGGTTCTTACCGTCTGACCTTTAGGACCCAGAGGACCTGTTGCGCCTTGAGGCCCGGGAGGACCGCGGGGTCCAGGGAAGCCAGGGGCACCAGCAATCCCAGGAGCACCCTGTCAGCATGAGCAGAGACAGGCACGTCAGGAGAGGGGCAGGAAGGGCTGAGCCCACCTGGGGGACCGGCGTGGGGAGCACTCACGGCAGATCCTTTGGCTCCGGGGATGCCATCTGTTCCGGGGTTTCCCTGAACAAGGAGAGAGTCATTGTAAATATGCCGTAGACAGTAAGCCCCAGCCACCTGCCCACCCTGCAGCTCCCAGTCCTGGGCATCAGGACAAATGCTGTCCACTCAGCGTCTGTCATGTTTCAAGGGAAGAACCGGGGACGGAGGGCTCCAACCCTCCTGGAGGTCAGGGGAAGGAACCAGGCAGGAGGAAGGCTCAGTGATGGGGGGCGCGCCCTTCTGAGAGGCATGGAGTCAGGAGTGCTAAGGCCGTGGACCCTACGCCCCAAACCAAAAAGAGTTGCACTTACGGAAGCACCAGCAGGCCCAGGGGACCCAGGGTTGCCAGGTTCACCTCGGGGACCTTGAGCGCCTTCAGGACCACGGGCGCCAGTGGGGCCAGCCTCCCCCTGGAAGGAGAGCAGAAGATGAAGAGAGGAGAGGCGACCCCAGACCCCAGGGACCGGGCAGCACTTCAGGCCTAGCTGCTCGAGTGTACAGATGTATACGTGTGCCAGCCCTCCACGTGAGCACGCATGTTTACATGTGGCCATCCGAAGTCTCACAGTCATCCTCGCCCCCACGGACTGGGCTCGACAGCTTTCTACCCACCTTCCCTACTCTCCTGGCCTCTGCACACAGGTAGCCACACAGTTGCTTGCTCAGCTATTAGCGCTGGGCAGACTGCAGGGTCTGCCAGCACCTGTCGGAGGGGCCCGGGTTCCGGGACACTGATTGCAGGATGGCTGTGTCTCCTGCCCTGTCCTAGTCTCTACACATGGACGAAGAGAGGCTTGAGGCAGTGACTTCCCAGTCACCTGGCCTTCTGCTTCCTCGACTTCAGCTCAGAACACTGCCTCACTCCCACCTGGCTGCTGAGCCATCCATGCGAAGCCCACGAAAGCCAGGGCAGAGTGAGGCGGGAGGCACCCTGGCTCTATTCCTCTCTGCTGCAGCCTGATTCTTCTGGGCCTCTGGCAGCCCCTCCCCCGCAAAATGGCTGAGCTTTATTTTCCTTTTTTCCTGAAAGTTACAACTCACTGAGGTCAGGATCTCTGGAGGAGGAAGTCCCGAGGGAGGGCTGCTGACCCCAGAGAGAGCAGAGCCTCCTTAGGTTTCTTCTCAGAACATTCTTGCCTCACTTTTGTCATTATTATTTTCTAAAGGTCAGGCCCCTCACCTTCCGCAGGCCCTCTTCACAATGAGTCTCCTTCACCCGGCTCCCTGGGCCTCAGACACTGTCTGGTTGCCATGGAAACCTCCAGGAGGGGAAAAGCAACCTGATGCCAGTGACACACGGAGGCTCCTTATTCTTTCCTGGGGACATTCACACTGGAATCCGTCCTGGGCTAGGGCGCCTTTCCCTGGACTGGCTGGCCTCCCACTGGCCTCTATCAATCTTTAGAAGAACTCCATTCGTGGGCCACACCCCAAGTGAAGCAGAAATGCGAAGGGGACAGAGGGCAGCAAGGTGCCCTCTTGACCCACTTGCTTCCCTTCAGCTCTCTCTGCCCGGCTTCCGGATGGCCCGGCCTGGTCTTCCCTCCTTCCCGCCTGCTTCTCTCAGGCTCTCCGGGACATCCCCGTCTCTCCCCTCGTTCTGTTCTCCGTCTGCTTCTCCCTACTCTGGGGCTGTCACCGGAGCTCCAGCCTCTGTCCTCCCACCCTAGTCTCCGGAGAGCCTGGTTTGCTTGCTTTCCTGTGTGGGAAGCTGCAGTGGGTGCAATGGGGGAGACTTCTCAGAGTGGGGCCTCCAGCAAGGGTTTTAGGGACAGGGAGCCTCGGAGTGACTCGATGAGGAGGGCACACACCTTGGCACCAGGAGCGCCAGGGAAGCCAGGACCACCGGCCGGACCCACGGGACCCTGGAAGGAGAAAGCAGTGGAGGGGTCAATCTGGGCAGAATCCCTCTGGCCCCCAGAGGAGACACTTCCCTACCTCATGGTCCCCCCATCTTTTTACTGATTTTGCTCTACGCCCACTAAGGCTAAAAGTCCCTGGACAGAAATTGTCCCTGTTGTCCGTGTCCCTGGGCAATGTCAGAAGGCAAAGCGAATTTCTGACTATGTACACGGTAAGAAGCAGATTCCTGGCACAACCCTCTTTGTGACTAGAAAAAAGTTTTTAAAGGGCTGGGAATGTCACTCGTGCAAAGACAGTCCAGGGAAGGAAAAGAAAAAAGACACAAAACTGCCAGCAGGGAGCTGAGAAGAATGAAGCCTCTAAGGCTGTCACCAACACGCCCGGGGCGCATCCCTCTGCCTGGCCATTCCCAGCCCTCAGGAGCACAGTGTGAGCTGGCAGGCTCTGGGCTGCTCAGGGCGCCGCCGCTGG
Organism: Thryonomys swinderianus; assembly: GCA_004025085.1. Taxonomy (NCBI): domain Eukaryota; kingdom Metazoa; phylum Chordata; class Mammalia; order Rodentia; family Thryonomyidae; genus Thryonomys; species Thryonomys swinderianus. Next base: position 15,460 of record PVIC010006607.1, read on the forward strand.
GCACGAGGTGAGGTGCTGAACTTACCGGGGGCCCAGCGGGGCCTGGCTGGCCATCATTGCCTCGGGCGCCCTGCGAGGAAGGAAGAAGAAGCCGTGTGAGCAGGGTGCACGGGCCCAGAACCCCAGCACAGAGCTGCGCCCGCCCTCCCAGAAAATGAGAGACACTGTCAGGGTGCCCCAGGGCTGGTGCCCAGGACTGAGCCCAGGGAAGACGGCCGGGGGTGAGGCACAGTGCAGCCTCCCCGGACCTCCTGTGGTGTCGGTGTGGGTGGGCGGCCCGAGGGCAGCAGAGGGCTTCTTCTCAGGGTTAATGAACCATGGGTAATTTCTAAAACCTCAATTTACACCCCAGATATCCCTAACTTTAAAGCTGAGTTATCGTTGGGTGACTCCGGGAACTGGGCAGAAGGAAAATGAAGTAGTCATGTAGCGACCTCCACGCTGAGCTTGCTGACCAACGGGAGGCACAGGGGGGTGCAAGCTGCTGCTGACTGACTCCATTACCTCTGTGCTCTGCCTCCCCGGAAAAACTGTTCTCAAGGGAAACAGAGAGGCTCACGGGGTGTCTCCCGCCGGCTGAGGAAGCAGCTACTTGATAGAGACAGGGCACCAGCAAAGGGCCACAGAGGCAGCAGGGTTTCCAGGCAGGCCAGGGCCCTGTCGTCCTCAAAGTGACCCTGGGCGCGATGGCCGCTTGTCACTTCCCTGATCTGCCTGCAGGGACAGGTCTACCGAGCAGACCCGCAGTGCCGCTGTGGAAGCCGCTGGTTTCTTCTGGCTCGCCCCCCTCCGACCTGGAGGAAGGGCCCCTCAGCCTGGGCGGCTGTGTGAGGGAGCCCCGGCGTTCGCCGTCCCATCGCCTGACCGAACACCCACGCGGCTCTGCACTGCGGAGGGATCCGAGCTAACTGTCTCCATCTGGCGCCGGCGCCGCCCATCGGCTGCCAAGCCCTTCACTCGCCATTTCCCACAGCAGCTAGAGGCCAGCAGCGTCCAAGGCTGCGAGGCGCCATTTGTCTTACGCTATTTAACCTTTCTGCACCTCAGTTTCCTCTTCTCTAAAATAGGGAAAGAACAGAAACTGCTCGCAGGGGAAGATCGAGGCAAAGCGCGTATTAAACACAGGAAGCGCCCATGCGAGGGAGACGACACCAGGGCAGGGGCGAGTGTGGAGCCTGGAGTTGGTGCTTGACTCTGCTGCCCTGTGCCAGGGCACCTTCATGGGAGCAACCACAGAGAGCAGAGTGACACAGGGCTCTAGCGAAGTGCACAGGGCAGGCGGAGACTGCCGAAGGTGACCCGGTGATCTAGACCGGTGGAGGGAGACCTTGCTCTCCCGGCCCGGCCCCTCACCCAGCCCTGCCTCCCTGCCCGGGCCAGGCTCGGCCTAGGGCTCTTTCCTGGGCACTCGCAGGTGTGCTCTGGGATGGTGGCACTTTCTACACCTCAGGGAGTTGTTCTAAGGATCAGTGAAATAAGCTCTCAGACTCTGAAGTGCTGGGAATACGATGGCCTTTGGCCTGGTCGGCTCCTTACCGCAGCACCAGCAGGGCCGGTCCGTCCTCGCTCGCCAGGCAGGCCGCGGGGTCCCTGGAAAACACACAGCCCAGGCCTGAGTTGGCTTCACGGTGCTCTGTGTGTTGACTGCTCCCTGCGGGTCCCTCCCACACTCGGGAGGCAAAAGTGAGGCTCTCTGGACCGTGCCCCTTTGCTGGCCACCCCACGACTCCCCAGACGTGTCGCTGGGCTTCTGCCAGGCAGTACCCATGAGCACACCCATCGTTCCCTAGGGGGAACCTTGTGACAGACAGGCTTGTTTCTTATAACAGACGCGCTACCCCCAAACATTGAGCATACACACAGTGTTTAAAACGGAAGCACAGATTAGACATGCAAACACGGTGATTTCGAGGAAATGCTAAACGCTGCACAAACCATCTGTCCACTGCACGTTACTGTCTGCCCACAAGCAGACTGAATCTGGAACAAGCTGCTGCTGTTTGCTCAGAATGAGCTCGAGAATGGAAAAGCTACTGTGCACAAAGGGAGCAAAGGCCATTGAGGTGCAGCCACCTGACAGGCACTGGGGTCTCCGGGGTGGGTGCCTACAGCTCCCCTGGGGGACACTCGTACTCACCATCGGGCCTGGAGAGCCGTTCTCCCCAGGGGAGCCACTCTCACCCTGGAAAGGAAGATACACATGGTCAGTGCCTGGCCCCGAGGGAGCCTCTGAAAAGCCTGGGTCTCAGCTGACCACTCCCGCTTCACCCCACGAGGACCGCTCCTGGAGCTCTTGTCCCTCCACTAGGGCCAGGTCCGCCCTCCACTGTCCCAGCGGGTTTGGCTGTCCCAACCCGTAAGCCCCGAAGCATCTGCCTGGCTGGACAGAAAGTCTTCGTGCTCTTGCCCAAGCCCCACCCCTTACCTTCACGCCTGGGGAGCCAGCTTCTCCCTTAGCACCGTCTAGGCCTGGGTAACCCTGAAGAATAAGAGGAAGCGTTTGACCACACTCTGGAACCCAAAAAGGAAGGAATACACATACCCCCAAAGGGCTCCTTCTACCTAGGCAACCCCTGCCTTCCGGTGGCCTCACCCGTGATACTTACTCTGTGACCTTTGACACCAGGGAGGCCTGGGGTTCCTGGGAAGCCACGGGCACCCTGCAATCCAAAGAGGAGATATTCAGGGCACAGATAAAATGGGGCAAAGGCTGTGCTGAGCTGCTGGAGTTCCCGCAGGGCCAGCTCACTTTGGCCAAGCCCCGAGCACCCCCAGCCCTGCCTCCTCGGGATCACACACGTGTCGCCAGAACAAAGGCACGATCCACACAGGCATGGCTGGCATCTGGCTTTGGACTGAAGCCATTAAACTGAGTGCGCTGGATGGTACCAGGAGGGACACATGGACGGGATGAACGGGGTTTACCTGAGGGCCAGGTGGGCCTCTTTCGCCAGATTTTCCAGGCTTTCCAGCTTCGCCCTAGAGAGAGAGTGGGACTGTCCTTGACAGACACCAGCGTGGGGGTGGTCCAGAGTGGTGCCCCTCCCCCAGCCCTCGCCCCTTCCCCTCCCGTCTGCTCATCTCCCCTCTCCCCTCGGGCTCCTGCTCCCTGATGGCCTCTCCCAGGCCAGTCATTCTCTTGGTCCTTGCTGGCCGCTGACTTCCGCCAGCAGACTGTGGCTGTCCTCTGCTGGCCCCACTGACGGTGCAATGCGCCCTGACCTCGGGAGACTCCACTGTCTAATGCTATTCATGAACGTCGCTGGGAGCCAGCTCTTGCCTCTGCCCCGCTCTGGTCTTCTGTAGACATTCTGACTCAGGGCGAGCTTTGTTCTAACTCATTTACAATTGAGATAATGTTGGGGCGTTGAGCGATTCTCTTTTTGTTTTTCCTTCTCTGCATCTTTCTGCCTCGTGTTTTTCTTCTCCCTTCTCTCATTTCTCAATTTCCCTGCCTGGGGCTGATGATGTTTTAATTATTTTCCTTCTTTCTGGATCCAAAGCAGGCCCTGGAGGAACCCACAGGCTAAGTCTCAAGTGGGCACGCGGGGGAGGGGGGGGTGCAGACCCGGAGCTCAGGGCTGAGCGTCCCACTGTGCTTTCGGGGTGCCGATACCCCAGGTGCCTCCCCGGACCAGCTCATCTGACTTTGCCAGTGTACTTACATCATCACCAGGCTTCCCAGGGGCGCCGGGGGGACCACGGGGACCCATGGGACCCTACAAACAAAGCAAGAGGGTTAAGAGATGGCCGACCAGAGGGGGTGACATTTGACAGTGAACAGAACTCGGGATGGTCATTTGGGGAGCCAGTTCTCCTATGAAGAAAGAGCAGGAAGGTCAGAGTAAAGCACAGAGCTGATTGTAGTAGAGAAGAAACAGGCAGCCCAGGCCACGGCACTCCTAGAAAGGGGGTGCCATGGCAGTTCCCAGTGGTCCTGCCATATATGGCTCTCTGCCAGAGTCCTATCGCTAGGGAGTGACACCCGAATCCCCCCTGGACCACTCTGCTGTGGGAAAAAGCTGGTAGAGCCCGCCACAGGAGGGCCCAAGGGGTCCGTCCTCACAGGGGCCTGCGGAGGGTGGGACACAGGGACTCACAGAAACGCCGGGTTCGCCAGGTTCACCAGGGTTGCCTTGAAATCCTTGAGGGCCCTAAAGAAGAAAGTGAAGACACCAGGTTGGCCCCCAAGGGCTGTGGAAAGACACCAAAGAGTTTGACAAGCACCCAAAACGCTGCCCAGAGGGACCCAACACTTACAGGAGCACCGGCAGGGCCTGGAGGTCCTCGAGGTCCCATGGGGCCCTGCGTTTGGAGAGAAAGAGAGCTCTAGTGGACACGCTTCATCACTAGCAGCTTCCGGGGCCACGTCCTCCCAGCCAGCAGCCCAGACAAAGCACAAGAAGACACTCTGGGGGCTGGGGGCCTGCAGGGGCTGCTCCCTCTCATTTCCCACTCCCCACGCAACCCTCTATTTTTATTTATAGGCGCCATTTGGATGGAGAAGCTGGCCTCACTTTCTTCTGGATAGCAGCCATGTTTACTAAAGTCTGAGTTTCATTTAGCACGTGCCAAGTCAGAGCTGCAGGGCTGGAAGCTTTGCGGATGCAGAAGAACAGTAGCTGCTGTCTGCGTTTTTCAGTTCTCACTCCAAGATCAACAGCGACTGGCCTTCTAAGACATCAGCTATGTGCATCTCTCTATCCCCGTTCTTCTGAGCTGCTCCAGCGCATCACTAAGGCTGGCATCCGTCACCACGCCAGGCCAAACGTTTGGGGGCAACATAAATGGGGGGTTATATAACTGACAGCTCAAGGCCACTGTGAGCAACTGTCTACAAAGCAGAGGCTCTGGCTCCACTAAGCACCACCTCTTGTCATGTTGGCCGCAGAGAACGGCTGCTTTTCTTACCATCGGTCCTTGCATTACTCCCATCTGGGCACCACCAGCCTTCTCATCAAACCCTCCAGCCATCTGGGCAGCAAAGTTCTGCAAAAGTAACCCAACAACCCTCTCAGGAGGCGGAGAGGCCTGAGGTCATTCCTGCTTGCTAGGAAGCCCAGCCAGCTCACTATTCAGTCCCTCTCTAGCTGTCACAGACTAAGTGGACATGGCCCGGACTTACTGATGATGTCTGAGAAATAATTTGGGAATAGGTTATTAGATTCCAGTGCAAAAGCACCTCCCCGGAAGGTGAAGTGTTATTTATAGCCATCTCAGTTCCTCGTGTTTCATTTTATAGAATTAATTTCACTTTTGAGTTTTGTTTTGAGACAGGATCTCGCTATGTAGTTCAGGCTGGTCCTGACCTCGATATGTAGGCCAGGCAAGCCTTGAACTCAGCAATCCTCCTGCCTCTGGAATGACAGGCGTGAGCAACCACCCCCCCGCACTGTGGTATGTGGTACTGATTGCTGGTGGGCGTGAGTTACCACGCCCGGTATTGTTGTATGTGGTTACCAGGATCGGAAACAGGGATCTTGCGCTTGCTAGGCAGGTGCCAGAAGCACTGAGCTAAATCTCCGGCCCCTATTTTCATATTTTAGAGTATTACATACATCATTTCACATAGGCTGAGAAACAGAACCAAAACATTACTTTTAAAGGTGTCCTTTGTTCTCTAAAACTTTAATGCCAAGCAAAGGACTAACGTCAACAGTCTCGAACTATTTCACTAAGGCTTGTAGTAGGCATCTGTGAGCCAATTTAAGTTGAAGAATTGAAAACATAGCAAACATCAACATGGCAAACCTGCAAACACTAGGCAATAATATAATTTGTTGACTGGTTTGATTCCAAACACGATGTCAGCCACACACCTTCACTCAGTGAGGCTCTTTCATGAGAATGAATAGTGGCTTGGAATGTACTTGGCAAGGATCAAGAATAAATGTCTTCCAAGGACAGTGGTCACTCCTCTTCCAGAGAAATACAAGTGCCCGGTCATTCTGTCCCCAAACCCCCTCACCCACCCCAAGAACCAACCACACGGTTGGTGCCAGGAAACCAGTTAACTAAAGGCTTTCTTTACAGAAACCCAATGAGTTAAAAAAAAAAAAAAAAAAAAGTCAGCCTCAGCCCCACAGTCTCAGGCCCAGTGTGTGATTCTGGCCAATTAGAAGCCTGGGGCAGGCTCTGTACACACTGCTGGCAGCCCTGGGCGCTGGCCAGGTGAGCGCAAGTAGCAATTTAAAAGCCACATTTCTGGAGGGACAGTCGAAGAGGGGAAATAAGGATACTTACTCCACCGAGGCCAGGGGGCCCAGGGGGGCCGGGGGGCCCAGGGGGGCCAGGATTCCCAGGGGTCCCAGGTTCTCCATCTCTGCCTCGAGGTCCAGGGGCACCCTGGGCAGAAAGAGAACAGGGGACCTGTGTGAAGCGGTGCTTGTGTCCAGAAGCAGCTCTGGGAGAGAGCGTCAGGCATGTGGTAGGCCTGGGAGGACCCGGGGAGTCTAGGGATAGATTCTACTCACTTTTTCACCTTTGTCACCACGATCACCTCTGGGTCCTTGCTCGCCGGCAGGGCCCTGCAGGTGAAGAACAGCAAGCTCAGACGCCTGCAGATTAAGGACTCGGATGTGGTAAGGGAGGAGCGGAGAAGAAGGTTCTTCCTTTTCTTACCTGAGGCCCAGGAGGCCCTTTGGGTCCTACAATCTAAGAGAGAGAGACCCACAAAATGGTTGGTTAGCGGAGTGCCCACGACGTGCCCATTTAGGGTAGAAGACGTGCTGCATAGAAGGATAATTTGTACTTACATCCTTGATGTCTCCAGGTTCTCCTTTCTGTCCCTGAAACAAGACACATGCACAAGATTAGCTGAGTAAGTCCGCTAAGCCCCAGTACAACACCCCGCCCAGCGTGGAGTCACCCTCTGAAACACTCAAGAATCACAGCTGGATCAACATCTCCCTGAAGAAGGAAATATAAACGGACAGGGGCTCTTACCTTCAGTCCTGGTTGCCCTGCGGGGGGAAAAATAGGGAAGAAGGTGAGATGTGTGAGGTGGGTAAGCACCAGTCACTTCAACACTCTTTAGGGGGCAAAACAGACAGAAGGATACAACCAAGGGAGGAGGAAGCTGCCAGTTACTCCACTGAACCTCCCTGTGGAGGTGTTGGGGTGACCCTGGGGTTGCTGAGGACCCACGAGGACTGGAGGCGCCCAGACTTTGTTACTGAGAAAGCAGGCAGCATGCAAAAGAATGGAGCAAAAGCGGAAAAAAAGCAAAAATCTACAGCTCCGATGGAATCAGCCACCAGGAAAGGAAGCTCAGGAGCTTCAGTCTTTCTTTGGCCCAGAGGCAGGAAACCCTTCCCCAACCCCCAGCCTTCCCAGAAGAAGAATTAGGGATTTAGCAAGTCTTACATTAGAGCTGGTCTCCTTGAAGCAAGCACAAAACAAAACAAAACAAAAAAAAAAGAACAAACAAAAAAACAGCAGGACAGAGGAGTTACAAAGAGCATTGAAGCCAGGACTAACCCAAATCATAGCCACCCCACCCAAACCCTCCACAGCAGCAAATCCTACAAGCAATCAACACTTCACTGGCATGGCCCCTTCGGAAAGACAGCCACATATGACCCACACAGGAGCCCATGTCGGGGAAGTGTTAAGGAAAGGCAACTTCTCTGACGCCCTTTCACGTGTCCTCTCTACTAGAACAAGAAAGGAGCACTGAGTCAAACAAGAAACCCAGAAGTCTCTCCTGTCACCCTGCAGGGAGACAAGACATGGGTCTGAGTGCTGGAAAGGGGGCTCTGGCTCGCTTACCATCTACCAGCACTGGGAGTTAAAGACTGTGAACCTGAGTGTATCGAGGCAGACCCTGTCACACCTCACACCTGATCCATCTTTCCTCACCGGATTCCACCTGAGCTTGCTTTTTTTTTTTTTTTTTTTTTTTGAGACAAGGTCTCACTATGTAGTCCAGGCTGGCCCTGAGCTCACTATGTAGGCCAGGCAAGCCTCGAACTCAGCAATCCTCCTGTCTCTGCCTCCCGAGTGCTGGGATGACAGGCGTGAGCCACCACGCCCCGGTTTGAGTTTGCTTTTTAACTGCTCATCGACTCCAAGAAGATCAGAGCAGACCAAACAGCACCAACGTCCCCTGTGTCTGAGAGCGAGCTACCTCATCTGGGCCCCCACTCACTGGCCTCAGAGGTTTCTCTGCACTGAGGCTGACATACTTGGGGCCTTCTATAGAGAGAAGAGGTGTGAGACACAGAGGAGGAGTTGATTCGTGGTCTGACCACGGCACTGGTTCTGCATTCTGATTCTTGTAACTTGCAGGGAAGATCCCAGAGGGGATACTTCCATGGCCTAACGTTTCCACTTCCACAGGTGCCAGAAGGCTGTCTGTGGGAGGTGCTGGTGAGGAAGCACCCCTCTCGCGGCCCAGACTCCCTGAGTTCCAACCTGCAAGTGAGAAGTGGCCTTTCCTTTCTGCCCCAGCTTCCAGGGTCCCATGGATAAGCAGCGCCTCTGCTATGCAGAGGGGGGTGACATCCATGGGAGACAAGTGCTGTGCTTGCAAGTAATTTATTTATGTCGAACAAGAAATAAATTACAACCACTGGCAGTGGCGCGGTCAGCCGGGCAGATGGGGCAGCATTCTCCAAAGGGGATTTCAGGGTTGAGGCAGTCTTTCATGTCTTCACAGATCACGTCATCGCAGAGGATAAAACCACTGTCACAGACGCAGATCCGGCAGGGCTCGGGCTTCCACACATCCTTATCATTATAACTTATCCCATCCTGCACGCAGCCACGATCCTCCACTGCACCGAGTGGGGCAGGGGAAGCGGAAGCGAAGGGTGGGAGGCAGAGAGAAAAGAAAAAGAGTTGCAGTCAACTTATGCAATATGGAGATGGAAGAGCAGTGGCTTGGGGCCCACAGAGAGAGCTTACAAATCAGTTTTCTGTACGAGTACACATTTCTCTACATCACACAAGTATTTATGACCCTTGCAGTGTGCTGTCTGTTCAGCAGAAAGTTACTGCACTATCCGTATTCTCTTCGTCCATCCGACAGGCGGAAGACCTGGAGACAGGACCAGTTAGAGGTGAGGAGGAGGAGATGAGAATGAATCGGAACCAGGGAAGGTAAAGACTGAGGAAGCAGGAAAATTACGAGGCGCCCGATCACAAGGGCAGATGGGTCTTCTTTTTACTTTTCCAGGAGTTACCGAATTTGCTAAACACAACTGACAGCTAAAATTCAAAGGGAATGTGAAAAATTCCACCCACAAAAGTCAGAATCTATAAACAGCCAAACGGACATATAAGGGGAGGAGACACTGAAAGGAGAAGCTATTAGAATTAGAACATTTTCCATTGTTTAAACCATGTTAAAATGGATGGGGTGGGGGGTAGCACAACAGCACAATGCCTTCCTGGCAAGCACAGGGCCCTGAATTCCAAAAATCAGCACTAATTAATGGAGGGGAGTGAGGGGCTGGCCTGGCCTACACACGTGGGGCGGTAGCAGGCCCTAAATGACTTGCGAGGTAAACTGGGCCGAGAGGTCGACGGAGCTTCCTTCCTAGAGTGTACTCTTCCTAGAGAGGCGCTGCCTCTACCCGAGACACACGGCACCCTGTCGGATCCCCGAGGCTTTGAAGGCCAGGCCTCGGCCAAGACTGGCCAGTCCAGGCCCGGCGCCCTCCAAGAATGCGACGAAGAATAGCGCGGCCTGGAGCCCTCTCGCCAGCGCCCTGCCGTCTGGAATTCGCGCTGCTGCGAGAGGCCTGTGCTGACAAGAGCGCTGCGGAGCGCGGACCGAGTGCTGGGGAGCGCCCGGCGCTGTTTTTCTCATCAAAGTCTCCCGCGCCAGGGCAGGAGTAGGGGATGAATAATAGGAAAGAGCCGCAAACCCGGCGGCGTGGAGAGAAACGGGCCGGCCCACCGCCCTTGGAGGACAGTGAAAACCTAGACATAAACATTTCTTTCTTTTCCACTAGAAGAAATCCTAGCCTTTGGGCACGACCATCACGGGCAGCGAGAGGGATCACACGAAAATACCGCAATGGCTGGGGCACCCCCACCGCTAGAGTAGCCGGAGGTGTAGCAGGCACCGGCGAGGGGGACCGAGGACGAAGGGGGGGTCGCGAGCGCGCGCAGATCCCGTTTCCCGGGGCGGGGCGGGGCGGGGCGGGGCGGGGCGCCGGGCGTGAGAGCCTCTGGCTGACTCCTTCTGTGGCTGCGGCTCTGGACCGGGCTCTTCTGCAGACACTGGGAGCGTAAAGAGTGGCATTAAATGACGGCCCCAGCGAGGAGCCAGCACAGTAACCGGATCTCCTAGGTGTGGACGGCGGAGGCAGCACCACCATAATTGCTCCATGAAAACTGCCGCAGATAGCATCCCGGCGCGCCCGATCCGGTTCCCCTCATTACCGCAGCGCCGCATAAGTGATTCTTTGTGGCGAGCCAATTAAAAAGCCACCTCTTTCGGGGAACTGTTTTTGCTTCGCCGCCGCTTTGCGCGAGGCTGGAGTCCAGGAGGTGGCGGCGGGCGGGCACAGGGGGCCATTGTGGGAGAGGGGGTCGGAGAGTCCAAGGGACCCCTCCGGACCTCGCCTCCCATGAATGAGGCTTTTCTGGAGTGCATACAGAGCCCGATTCACAGGTCTCCGCGAGGAACCAGTTTAAATAAATACAGGCAGGATTTCATCCCCATCTGGAAGCCATCGCTGCCAATCTCCCAACGCAAACAAGCCTCACAAAGGGGGATTGAGGTCGCTCGCCCGAGCCAGGGGCACTTTCCGAGCGAGAGCTGTGAAATGCAGATGTGGGTCAAAGACGCCGCCGCCAAGTTTCTCAAACTCGCGGAAAGTCGGGAAGGAGAGGCGTGGCGGACCCAGGTTTCTGACATTCCTGACGTCCACGCAGACTGCGCCTTTCCCCACGTCACGCCTTGGTCTGCGGACCGAGCCCGGAGGGGCGGCTTACGTACCCGGGATGAGCCGGGGCGCAAACTGAGACGCTCCGTAGCGGAATCGCACCGCCTCTGGGGGGCCCAGGGGGGAGCGCCTGGGAGATTAGGCCCGAAAGTTGTGGAATCCGCTCCTCGTGGTGGAAGATGGAGCCAGCGCCTGTCCCGTCAGGGGTTACTGAGTCACCGAGCTCACCCCACTGAGGAGCGGAGCAGGCAGGCTTTTGTGAAGGTGTGCTTACAGGTTCAGGACAAAAGCACCTCAGTCCGAGCTCAGACCTCCTCTTCCCCAAAGGCCCGGGAGCGAGACTCCCGTCCCGGGCAGCCGCTGCTGAGCTGCTGGCACCTGCCCTGCCCCCGCCGCGCTACCGAAGCCAAAGTCCTAGGAGCCCCCGCGGTTCAGCCTAGCCATCTCCAGAAAGCCTGTGGCAGGCGACAGCGCACAGGGCCCCGAAGGCAGAGGGACTTTGATCTCTGCTCCGGCCCCAGGTTTCACCTGCGATTGATTTACAGTCTGTAACATACAAAGACAGGGCTGGAATCCCGGGGGTAGGAAACGTGCCCAAACACGTGGAAAAAAAATCGTCTCTACCTAATACACTTTCCAGGCTTCATTTGTCCTGAATATAATCCCAGACAGTGGACTTCACCAACGGAGGAGATGGAAAGGTACTGTCCGAGCCTCCTTTGAAGCCAACTGTAAAACGCCCTCTAAACATCTTCGTCTGAAATACTTAATGGTAGTCATGCCTCCTTCCTCTGCGAGACACACACACACACACACACACACACACACACAGTCTCGGTCCCTTCCTGGTTTAGAAAAGTAATTCATTGTAGGACCTCAGCAGGGAATGAGGGGAGATGGCAGGGAGACGGCGCTCTCTTCAGGAGCAGTTCGAAAGCGAGTCCGCTTGGAAAGTTACCTATCGCCTTCCCGGGGAGAGGTTTCCGTGGCCTTCTCCAGAACAGGGGCAGAGGAGTGGAGATGCCCAGGGGCTGCGCCTTTCTCTGGGGACCTGGGGGTGGGGCTCAGGCTGGGCGCTGTGGTCCTGAGCACCTCTCCGGCCCTTCTTTGTGGCCTCAGATTTCAGTCCACGGGGTCAGCGTTAGCTCTTTGTCTAACTTCCCTTTGAACTCCCCGCCCCCACAGCCTCCCACCCCCCCGGCCTAGGACTCGAAGTCAAGCTTCTGGCGCTTGCTCGCCGCCTCGCCGCTCTCGCCCCTGTATCGAAGTCCGACGGGCCGTGGCTGCGTCTCCACGCGCAAGGACAGAGAGCCGCTCTAGCGGGAACCACCGGCTCCGGGGCCCGAGCAGGCTGGGGAGCAGCGGCTCGAGGAGGGGAAGAAGCAGTGAAGGCGGCGGGCACTTACTGACATCCTGGCCCTGACACCGAAGGACAGCGGCGACGAGCAGCGTCAGCAGTACCAGCGTCCGGGGCGCCCCGAGGCGGACCATGGCTCCCCGCGGAGCCCGGCGGAGCGCTGTGAGGCGGCGGAGCGCGGCGGGTCGGGTCTCTACCGCGCGCTCATGCAGGGACCCTCGCGGCGGGAGGAGGCGGCAGGAGACCCGGCAGCCGGCGGCGCTCTGCGTCTTCTCCCCGAAGCGTCGCCCGTTATATGTGCCCAGCCCCTCTCGAGGCTGGCAAACGGGCCCAAACCGCGGGCCGCCCCCGGCCCCCCGCCGGGCTGTAACCTGAGACCCGCCCCCGGAGCCGGCCCGGCCCTGCCAGAGCCCGCACCTGCCTGGGCCGGACCCCCGCCCCGGGACGAGCCTCCCGCCCCCCACCCAGGGTGCCAGTGGCCTGACCGGGCGGGGCGCGGCCCGGGCTCCCTGCCCCCCCGGACTGCTGCACGGTCCCCGCCAGCCCCTCCCTCGGGGTTCTGCCGGGTTAGAGGGGAGGGGGTGTTTGTGGAGGCGCAGGCCACCGGCCCGGGACCGAAGACTGGACGGAAGAGCCGAGGGAGGGAGGAGGGGAGCGCTCGAGAAGAGCGGCGAGGGAGTGGGACACGCGCTGAGCGCTGGGGCATGGTGGCGGGGAGGCGCCACGAAGTTATTCGGAGCCTGACCCTTGGAGGTGGGCTAGCCGGGCCAGCTTTGGGGGTTGCCCAGACCTATCATCCGGCCCCTTACCGGAGCACCCGGCCCTGCACCCCCACCTCCCCTCCCCCACCATTTGGCTATGAATGAGCCTCCTTTGGAGCCTTTAGCGGCAGAGCTGGCCGCCAGGAGAGGGGCCGGTGTGCTCCTGCCCAGAGGGAGACCTGTGGACGGGCCGGGAAGGGGCGGGGGGCGCTGCAGGGGACGGAGCCAGCCCAGACACAGCGCAGCGCGTGCCGCCCCTGCCCGCTGCCCGAGTGGGGGACCGTCCAGCTCCCGGCTCCGACGTGGTGTCTGCCCTCCCTGGCCTGGGTCCGGGAGTCCCGGAGGGAGTGCGCAGTGCTCGCTGAAGCGGGCAGCTCCCGCCGGACGCTCACCGTGCGGCCCTGGCCAGGGGAGCAGGAGGCCCCTCCAGCTGGATGGAACTCTGTGAGCGCAGCGGGAGGGGCAGAATCTCCTGGCTGCCCCCCCCCCCGCGCCTCACCTTCCCTAAAGGGAGCCCTCCCACGACAGCAGCCCGAAGGCCTCTACCCTGGCCCAGCTGAGATCCGCCCCGCCCCTGGTGTCTACGTTGATACCCAGGAGCGAAGTTCCCTATCTAAGGAGGCCTCTATTGGGAATGAGAGTGGGCACTCCAAGGACTTTCAGCAAAGTGAAATTTAGATTTTAGAGCCTCATTCGAGCAGAAACGCCCCTCTCCAGACGCTGGGTTTCTGTGGAGCTTTTCTCTTGGGAGCTACAAGCACTTGAAGCACCTTCCACTGTCCTGGCTCGGGCCTGGCCGGCCTCACCTGGAACAGGAGTTCTGGTGTGCAAAACTTGATTGGGGTGCAAGCGTGCTGGCTGGGAAGGAAGAGAACTTCGATTGCTCAAAAAGATCCCTCCCTGCTTTGTCTAGTCTGGTTGGAGATGGTGAAGGAGGCGACCATTGGTTCCTGGTCTCCTCTGCCTGTTACGACACTTTCTTGTGCCTTTTCCATCCTTCTTCTTCTTGATGCCCTTTTGTCAGCCCTGGGCTGGCCCCAGCTCCTGCCTCTGCTAGGGGAGAGCTGGTCTGAGGCTACAGTGCCCATGATCACCTTGGGGCGGTACGTCCTGTCTCCTCTTCCTGTGGGCCGCAGTCCCTGGCCTGAGGCCTCTGAGAAGCCTTGTCTGCTGTCTTCCCGCTTTTCGGAATCCTTCTGGCATCTATAACCGCAGTTGTACTCTAAGCTACTTATATTTGGGGTCTATGTGGTTTTCTTTCTCTCCTTCTTAGAGTCCCTGGTTTTATCCCAGCAGTGACTTGGAAGTTTCTGGGGGGCAAGAATGGTCTTGCGCACAATTTTAGAATATAGGAAAATTTAGCTTAGCCCTTGTGACCTAATTTAGTTAGCTGTAAAATACAATATATTTTATGATATAAGCAATACCCAGGCAACTATAAAACTAGGTACTCAAACAGACCACTTCAACAGAAAAAAAAGAGTTTTGAAGAAAATACTAAAGTATATGAAAGAAATCAGTGCTTATTTGAAAATGACCTAGCTCAGTGGGCAGCAGAGCGGTACATACTTGCATGGCTAATCTGCTCTTGATTACATCTAACTCTGATTCATCTCTGACAATAGACTGTATCTACATATAAGAGCTCTGGATTCTTTCCAGTAGTAGTGGTCTGTCTGTGAATTCAGTTTAGTTCTCTACTCTCTGGGGGAAATTTTTTTCACTAAAGATGTGAATTGATAGAAACAAAATAAAATTTAAAATTCAAATCAATAAAGTCAAAATAAACTATGGAAATTATTTAAATTCTAAAGTCAACTAAGCAGTCATATTAATATTTTACACATCCTTGAATCCAAAAAAACAATTTAAAACCTCTAGCTTGTGAAACTAAGACAAAACAAAATACTGATACAAAAGAATGGAAAATAAACCTCTAAGTAGCCAGAATGTATGTTAAACATTGACATTTGTGAATCTTAGAATACTTATTGTGTTCATTAATTCATAGTTAACATAAATTGTCATCTTTTTCTTTTTCTTTTTTTTTTTCCTTTATCAGGAATTGAACTCAGGACCTTGCACTTGCCAGGTATGCATGGCATCGCGGAGCTACATCCCTGGCCCATCTTTTCCTCTTTTTTTTTTTTTTTTTGAGACAGGGTCTTGCTTTGTAGTTCAGGCTGGTCCTGAGCTCACTATGTAGCCCAGGCAAGCCTCGAACTCAGCAATCCTCCTGTCTCTGCCTCCTGAGTGCTGGGATGACAAGCGTGAGCCACCACGCCCAGCACTGTGGTGTGTGGTATTGATGGCTGGTGGGCATGAGTCACCATGCCCAGCATTCTATGTGGTTACCGGGATCAAACTCAGGACCTTGAGCTTGCGAGGCAGGCGCCGGAACCACTGAGCTAAATCTCCGGCCCTTATCTTTTCCTCTTTTTGACAGTACTGGAGATTGAACCCAGGCCTCAAGTATGACAGGCGAGGCCTCTCCAGGCTGTGTAGTCTGACCTTTCTAGTTGGCTGCGACAAAGAGCAGGAAGGTAGGATAGCAGCTGTTGCCTGAAAGGACAATGAAAACATCAGGAAGGGACCGTCAGAGAGGAGACAAGAAACATGGAAGCCTCGGGTCCCCAGGGTCTAGGGCCGTCCTCGGTGTTTCAGGGAGCACCTTGGTGTAGACCACCCTGTGGCTCATAATGAGGAGCTTAAATGATGCACAAGTGTTAGAGGAGACAGGGGAATATGTATTCCAGGGTGGGAAAGTCTCTGTCGCACAGAACAGAAATAAATGTCCGTGCACTTACTCTAGGACCCCCCGTATCATGCCAGTGTCAGAGAGAGGAACCTGTAGAGCTGCTGAGCTGGGGAAAGTGGTTCTGTCTTCCTCGCTCGCTTGGTAGAAAAAGGGCGTGGTGGATGTTGAAGGCCCCAGGCGGCTGTCATCGTGCAGACTTATGCCTTTAAACTCGGAGTTAGAAATAAAACTCTGTCCCTATCCCAAGGCAGACAAACTGTGAAGCAGGTGGGTCAAGCCATTAATTTTGTGTTGTGAAGACCAAATAACCACTTTGCTGTTTCTCTCTCTTTATGGGGATATTAAATTTAGACTTATGTAGACATAACCTTATTCAGAAAGGTATTTGTAGCTGGACTGTAAAGAAAATAGCCTTTTCTCTTCCTCTGCATAAATTCCATTTAAAAATAGTGATAAAGTGGGGAGGATCCACATTCCAAGGAGGTAGGTCCGTTGTGAATACGGCAGGTGGTGAATGCACACCCTTCTCTGGGCCTGCCGTGGGGAGGGTGCTTCCTCTACAGGCCGGTCGGGTTCAGTTCAGGCAGCCTTTCAAGATGTGTTTATGTTTTCCTTTGGCATTTTTGGGACAGAGTAACAGGATCGAGACTGTCCGGGACAGGGTTTTGCAGATTTATGGCGTACATTCCATTCCATAGGAGCATGAATGTGTTATTATGTGTCCTCAGATGCAAACGGCATTAAGAATACCACCCAGTGTCCTCTGTCCTGTCCCGGTGCCACACACGTTCAGTTTCGCTCTGGTGCAAAGCACCTTTTTCTGTACAAAGTGGGAAAGATACGGAGAGGATCTGTAGGGCAGACGAGAAACAAATAATGATGAAAAGTTGCAATAAAGCTACACACTCCAAAGAAAGGAAGGAGAGAAATAAGAAAAGGGGCTCAGCTGACTGAGGAGAGAAAGGCAAAGGCCATCCTAGGAGCTCGAGAGTCAGCTGGGGAAGGCTTCTAGGAGAACCAACTCTCCAAGGGTGGGTGGCATTGGAAGTGTGGAGGCACCGTGGCAAAGTGGGGTGGCTGCATGCGACAGCAAAGCAGGATAAATGAACCCGGAGGCTCAGGAAGAAAACTGGGTGGGGTCAGCCACAAGGCGTCCC
The DNA here is from genome assembly GCA_004025085.1 of Thryonomys swinderianus. NCBI lineage: Eukaryota > Metazoa > Chordata > Mammalia > Rodentia > Thryonomyidae > Thryonomys > Thryonomys swinderianus. Next base: position 32,391 of record PVIC010006607.1, read on the forward strand.
AGGAACAAACACAGACGTAAGACAGGAAATCAAGGCCTGACGCTGAAGACTCCTTGAAGGGCAGGAGTTGTCACTAGTCTGTCTTACTTCTCACTGTCCTTCTTCTGTTTATTTTATTTTATTAATTTATTTTTGAGACAGGGTCTCGCTTTGTGGTTCAGGCTGGCCCTGAGCTCACTATGTAGCCCAGGCTAGCCTTGAACTCGGCAATCCTCCTGCCTCTGCCTCCCGAGTGCTGGGATTACAGGCGTGAGCCACCACGCCCGGCACTGTGGTATGTGGTGCTGATTGCTGGTGGGTGTGAGTCACCACGCCTGGTATTGTTGTATGTGGTTACCGGGATCAAACCAGGGACCTTGCACTTGCCAGGCAGGTGCCAGACTACTGCGCTAAATCTCCAGCCACTTCTGTTTATCTTTTACTAAGCTTTAGAGAGGGGGACAGATAAAGATGTCCAGATGTTTTAGGCTCTCTTTCCTTGAAAAATGCTATATTTTCATCCAAAAATTATCTTCTTGACCCACTTAAAAAAAAAAAAAACCTTTCATGAAAAGTCTTGCATGAAATTTTCTTGAAGTTCTCAGCTTTCAGGAACATGTATCTTTTGTCAGCTCTTGAGGGTTTGCAGAGAAGCACACAAATGTCTCAGTGAGAAGAATTTCCAGCATTCTGGCATTCCCATGTCCCATGGTTAAGAGCTGGTTCTCCATCAGACCGAAACAATTTCAAAGGCATCAAGTAAAGGCACAGCACAGTGGCTCTAGCGAATACTTTTGAGGAATCAGTGGAAGCAGGACTTAAAGTTGCTAACAGAGTCCTGTGACAGCCTGGTTACTCAGGAACTTACTTTCCTTCAAGGCTGACACCACCACTGCCCACCCCAGCTAATAAGGTAAATAATCATACTTCTGTAAATGAAGTTCTGTAGCCTGAGAAGAATTATATGTTCTCTGGGGCCGGGTGTGGTGACTCACATCTATAATCCTAGCAGGTGGGAGGCAGAGGCAGGAGAATTGCTGAGTTTGAGGTTTGCCTGGGCTACATAGTGAGCTCAGGGCCAGCCTAAAGTACAAAGTGAGACCCTGTCTCAAAAGCCAAAACAACAACAAAAAAGAACTATATGTTCTCAAAAGGTTCAAGTAAAAGTGACAACTATGGGCCAAAGGGTTAGCTCAGTGGTTCTGGCACCTGCCTCGCAAGTGCAAGGTCCTGAGTTCGATCCCCGGTAACCATATACGATGCTGGGCATGGAGACTCACGCCCACCAACAATCAATACCGCATACCACAGTGCTGCGCGTGGTGGCTCACGCCTGTCATCCCAGCACTCTGGAGGCAGAGACAGGAGGATTGCTGAGTTCCAGGCTTGCCTGGGCTACATAGTGAGCTGAGGGCCAGCCTGAACTGCAAAGAGAGACCCTGTCTCAAAAAAAAAAAAACAAAAAAAACTGGCTTTTCTGAACTCTTCAGATCCCTCGTATGCCTGCTCAGATGGAGAAAAGCTTATCTAAACACTGACAGATGGATAGTTATGTGTGACCCTGGTGAGGGGGCTGCCCTCCGGGAAGTCCCTCAAAGACTTAAGGGAGCATATGGTAAGTTTTTCACGGGCAGCTTTGCCAAAAACAATTTGTGGGGTGGGGATATAGCTCAGGGACACAATGCCTTCCTGGCAAGCATGAGGTCCTGAGTTCGATCCCCAGTACCTCTGCCTCCCGAGTGCTGGGATGACAGGCGTGAGCCACCAAGCCTGGCACTGTGGTGTATGGTACTGATTGCTGGTGGATGTGAGTCACCATGCCTGGTATTGTTGTAGGTGGCTATTGGGGATCAAACCAGAGACCTTGTGCTTGCTAGGCAGGCGCCGGAACCACTAAGCTAAATCTCCAGCCCCAATAAAGAACAGATCTTTGAAAATCAGCCTGCAGTGGAAACAGGACACTGTGAGCCACAGGCCTAGTGAAGGCGCCGCCTACCTCACCTGAGGCACTGCCCCCTCCACCCTCTGCACAGCCCCACTGCTCGGGCCTCTCCCCGTGACTGTCTCCCTTGGCCACTTCCTCTCATTCCTGCCGGGGGTCCTTCAGCTCCACTGTGCCCAGCGCCAGCTATGTGCCAGGCACCTCCGAGGTGGTGAGGACATGTGGGAGGAGGACAGGCAAGTCATACTGGGAGCTGAGGTGGTGTTCTGTGATGTACCGTGGCGCCTGGCTGGCTTTTAACCGAAAATGGCTCTTGTCTGCCCCACGGTGTAAGTAATCTTTAGGCTCCGCAGAGACTTGCCTCCACTACTCATCTCTGTCTCATATACACGCTCCCCACCATTGTAATTTTCTTCCTCGGACTACTTCATTGGGCTACCAGTGAGGCCACACAGTGACTTTTGCTCTAGTCACGTGGGGACCGTGCTTTGGAATCCTCGCCCAGTTATACACAGTCTGTGTTCTCAGGTAGCTAAGGAGAAAACATCCCATACATACCCTAATTGTGAACAATAAAGGAAATAGCAATTGTGAAGTATCAGCAGTATGCTTTACACAGGGGCTTAGAGTAAAGTTCTATTATGTAGCTCTGTTACTGCAAGGTTCTGAGTTCGATGCCCCTGTACCGCCAAAAAAAAAAAAAAAGGAATAAAAGCCTGTTGTGTCTGGTCCAATTTTCCTAGGTGTTCTATTTCTTTACCTTCCTGCACACATCTACCAGAAACAGGTGGTCTCATTTCTCTGCTTTTGGTTTAGTTAAATGTCATGAAAAATTTTTATCTGAACAGTAATATTTGCATGATTTTGGATAACAATCAGTAAGTCCTAGGTTAATTGGTGAGTATTTTGGAATTTAAAAGATCAAGTAGATGATGCTTTATTATTATAAAATCAGTAACACAAACTCTGGATTCATAAACTTTTATATTACCAGAAAAAGAAATTTGGCATTGGGGATCAAAGCACAGGACACTTCAGCACATCTTCTCTTAGGAAGGAAGACAGGCTGAGTCTTTCATGAAAGCTGGGAAAGCCACGTGGCTGGGGATAACTACTCGCTTAGACATAAACACAAGTTAGATACAACTGGGAAAGACCAATATCTGAAGGATTACTACATGCAAGTCTCTTTATTTTGTATAATAAGAAGATCTAGATGGTCTAACTCAAAGAAACAAGAGGATGAAGGAAGATTTTCTCATGTCTCGATTGAACCAAGGCTTTATTTTTTCACATTCTGAGAACAGTTTACATGAATGAAAAATATCTCACTGTACCTGGTGCTTCTGTTTCTTTAAATCTTGCTGACAATCATAGAATTAACCCATAGGTTGCTTATCCTGATTCTCTGTGAACTTTATACTTAGTTGCATTAATAACAGGTTCTATTTAGGGAAGAGGACGCTAATAGGAAAGGTGCGTTTGCCACTTTATTCGGTTTCCAGAGGAGACCCCCCCCCGCAGCCACCTGGTGGTGGAGGGAGGCAATTGCAGGCAAAGCAATTGCCTTTCCAAAAGGAAGGGGTGGAAAGATTTGTTGACCTCACCAAAGCGACCCCTCCTCTAGGGTATTGTAAATGCTCACACTCCGCTTCTGAACTTGGTTCTTTTTACTTTTAGTGAAATCATACTTACTAGTGCTTAGTATATATGAGCACTTAGGAAACTTTAGCGTCCCCTAATACTGATGCCTTGTAAGTCATCTGACCACTTTGGTGTGCTGTCTTTGACATTAAAGGTCAGAGATCAGTTTTGTCTCCACGGAGATTACTCTCAACAAGGATACCCTGATGATTTTCTGGCCTGAAAACTGGTAAGTAACGTGATCCGCGCTCCTGTGGGGAAGAGCTAAGGAGATTTTGAGAAGGGCTGGCGGATGGAAACGCGGGCATTTGTTTGGAGCCACCTGAGGACCACTGTGGCATCTTGGGCCGCTCAGCCTGCACATGTCTGAGGTGCTGTGTCTGAAGATCCGCAAAAGACGCACCATGCTCCTCTTTAGGACTCGGAAACACTTCTCCTGCTTCTGGTGCACCAAGTCCCACCTCTCTTTGCTCACAGCTACTCATTAAATAGGTTGCTTTATTGCTCTATATGCCAAGGCGGAGGGGCGGATTGGTTGTCCCGGGAGCAGTAAACAGAGTGAATCCTCCAGTAGGATATGCTGGGTGGAAGTGAGAAGACAGGAAAAAAAGCAAGTGTATTGTCCTTCATCCCCAAAACGTGTCTAAAGAAACCCTACTGGAATTATAATTTTCTCTTTTCATTTCTACTCTGTGTGAGTGGCTTATGCACTCCTGCGGATCTCTTGGGTATGAAGTGGTGGGAAGATCACCGTCCCCGAGTCAGGAGTTTCACGCCGAGTGACTGTCTGATTTGCTGGGTGATCCGGAGCCCGTTGCTTTCTTCTGCGGGCCTCAGACGCACATCAGTGGGGCAAGGCAGATGAATATGTTTCCGTGACGAGACGCACCTGCTCCAGTTTCTTTTCCACTGCCGCTTGGAGCCTAGCAGAACTTAGTGTTAGGATTACTGGTCCATGGAAGGAATCTGAAAATCAGCCACTGTGACACTAAAGTAAGGGGTCCCCCAGCTCTGGGGAATGCGAGAGCGTAACTTTCCCACCGAGGGGAGCTATGACAGCTGAAGGTTCACCCCCTTCTGGGACTCAGCACCCCTCACCCAGCTCCACGTGCCTCCTGAGTGCGGCAGCTACCCAAGGGGAGAGAGAGTGGCTGCTCAGGAAGTGAAGCAGCTCCTCTTGAGGCACTTCCCTTTTCCAAGGCCCGGGAAAGACACGATGTTTCTTCTCTGCATTGGGCTTGCAAGATTCCCATTAGCTGCACCTGGCCCCCTGGGTCAGCTCCTCAACTGCAGTGACTAGTGAGATGCTGTGGATGAGGAGACCACCCTGGAGCCTTGCTAGCTCCTGTCTCAATCCTGGGCCACCCAGGTGCAAAGAAGACATTGCCGTTACCACTGATCTCTGCCAGGCTGACCTACCTGTTGAGCTGTCCTGGTACAAGTCCCCTAGAATACTAATTAATGCCCAAGTAGACATTAAGCACCGATGTTTGTAAGACAGTGGTCCTTGGTAAAACATAAGCACGCTAATCCGACCTAGCATTAACTAAGCACCTGCTATATTTCTAGTGCATGGTCACTGCATGGAGAGAACAGAAGAACTGTTTCATAATTCCTGCCACAAATAAAGCTTCCACATTCTGAGAGATAGTCACTTGAATGAGGAGTTCAAAACCAAAGAGCTTCTTGGAAGAAACTACCAGCAGAGTAAAGAGACGACCCACAGTGTGGGAAAAAAAATTTGCAGCCTGTTCCTTTGACAAAGGACTAATATCTAAAATATATAAAGAACCGCAGAACATCAGACCTTTCAAAAACAGGCATCAGACCCAACTCAAATACGGGCATCTGAAATGAAAAGATACTTCTCAGATGAGATAGAATATATGAAAGTAAATGTCTGAAAAAATGTTCAACATCATTGGTCGTTTGAGAGTTACAAACTAAACAACACTGAGATTTCGCCTCACTCCAAAAAAGAATGGCTGTTATGAAGAAATCAACCAGTAACGGGGCTGTGGGGCAAAAGGAACACATGCAATCACTGTGGAAATCATCGTGGAGAAGCTTCAAAAAATTAAACTAGAGGTTCCATTCAACCCAGCCATTTCCCTTCTTCTTCTTCTTCTTCTTTTTTTTTTTTTTTTTTGCTTTTTGAGACAGGGTCTCACTTTGTAGTTCAGGCTGGCCCTGAGCTCACTTTGAGTAATCCTCCTGCCTCTGCCTCCCGAGTGCTGGGATGACAGGCGTGAGCCACCATGTCCGGCATTGTGGTATGCGGCGTTGATTGTTGGTGGGTGTGTCTCCATGCCCAGCATTATATGTGGTTACCGGGGATCAAACTCAGGACCTTGCACTTTCGAGGCGCCGGAACCACTGAGCTAACCCTCCGGCCTGCCATTTCCCTTCTTGGTATCTTCCTGAAAGAACTGAAAGCATCACATCACAGAGAAACGTGTACACCCATGTTTATTAGCAGTACAGTTTGTAGCACTTAAATCTTGGCAACAGCCCAAATCTCCACCATTCAATGAATGGTTAAAGAAGATGTGGAATTTTTTTAATACAATGGAGTATTACTCTTCCATAAAGAAGAATATGCTTGAGACATTTCTAGCTAAATGGATGGACTTTGTGTCCATACTAGTAAGGGAGATAAATTAGACACACTTGTTTAAATGTGCGTTGTTTCTCTGGTGTGAGAAACTGAAAAGAGAAATAAGGACCAAAATGTAAAACAGATGTTGGGAAATGTGAAGGAACAAGGGAGGGGTAAGAGAGAAAGGAAAGAAGTGACAAGGAAAAAGGAGAAGAAAGGAAAAAGGGAAGCGAGACTTTTGTAAATAAGGAGGGGCCGGAGGTTGAAGGGAGGAGTGGGGAATGGGAAAAGAAGGAGCAAGATGTATTATGCACAGGTACAGATTTCTTATGATGAATGTTATTATTATGTACCAATAATGTAGTAATATATGTACCAATAAATCTTTTGCTGAGAACAAAAACCAGAGAACTGCTTTAGGACAGGCCTGCCTGCTAGAACTTTCTGTGATGATGGAAATATACTGAACTATAGTTCAGCCTCAGTTATGCTGCTCAATATGGTGTCCACAGCCAAATGTGGCCCGAATGCTTAGCACACGGCTAAGCAATTGAAGAAATGGATTTTTAAAGCCTACTTACTTTTCATTCTTTTTGCTTTTAATTAAGCAGCCCCCTGTATTTGGCTGGCCGTCACCGTATGGTCTGCCCACCAGCAACACCACATTCACATTGCCTGGAGCTGATCAGCCGCTCATAGACCCAGACCCACCTGAGTCAGAATGGAATAGTTTGACCGGTCCAGAGGCCACGCGCTCGCACATTGTGGATCAAGAAGCTACGGGTCTAGGGCTATGATTCCCAGTGTTGATGCAAACTAGAGCCACTTAGGGAGCTGTTAAATATCCCAACGCCGTCATGTACCGTAGACCAAGTAAGTCAGAATTGCAGGCTTCGGGACCCAGGCGGCAGCACGCCCCTCCCCCCAGCTGTTCCAGGGTGTGCCCGAGGCTGACAGCCACGGCTCTCAGGCCCTGCAGTCGCCTGGGGTCATGCTCGGATGGACGAGTCCTGTGAAGCCAGCACCTCGCTCCTCAGCCTCTCACTTCACTCGTTGGGCCTGGCTGCCCGAAGAGCCAAGTGTCAGAATTGGCCAGGGCTTATGTTTGTTTCCAGTCTCTAAGTGAGATGTTCATGGGTTTTTGACAAAACATGTCCAAATACCACACCACCGAAGGATACGCAATGGGCCCAGATGACTGAAACCTGGGAAGGGCTGATTCACTTCCCCGCGCTGGCCCTGCAGAGCCTGGCATCGCAGAGCTGACCCCATGAAGGGAGCCATTCTTCCCATCCAGGGCAGAGGCCTGTGCTTTTTCCAGCCCCGCGGGTCTTGGCTGCCCCTCCTGCGCGCCGCGGGAGTCTGAGGGGCGCGGGGCCAGAGTGAAGAGCTGGGGACTCTGGGCCTGTGCGTCTGAAAGCACCTCAGGGCCCAGCGCTTTCTAGCGATCAGTGACATTTGCAGAGATGAGTCTTCTCCGAGTTGGTGAAACAGGCATCTGCGATAGGCTGTGCGGACACTGGGTCCCGGGAGCAGCAGGGCTGTCCCCAACAGTCACCGATCGGTACTGTCCCTCTGAGGTTGGCGCCCCAGGGGCTGTGGCAGCATGAGCGGGTCATTCTAAAGTCCAAGTCCCCTTCCGCACAGTGACCCGCTCCTCCATCTCGATGGCCGTAGATCTGCCTGAGCTTCATACTCAGCGTTTTCTCAGCATTCATTCCACAGAGCACAGTGACCTCGAGAAGGTCACGAGAGCAAGGCGGGACGTCTGTCCTTCTCGGCCCCGAGGAGGAGCGGGGCCAGCAGTGGTCTCGTCCCGGGACAGGAGGCCAGGCTGCCTTGACTCTGTCTCCACCACAAGCAGGTTATAAGTGCTGCTTCCTCTGGAAACTCACCGGCCCCAGGCCACACACGCTTGATGAAGCTTTGTGCTCTGACTGGGGGTAAGCCGAGCTCCAGGGGAGACTCGGGGAGAAGGCCAGGCAGCATTGTCTCCCTCTCGTCGTGAGGAGCTGACTCGCACCCAGGGTAAACAGCGAGGGAAAGCCGGCCATATGCTTTTATCTTTTTTTTTTTTTTGCTTTTTGAGACAGGGTCTCGCTTTGTAGTTCAGGCTGGCCCTGAGCTCACTATGGTGCCCAGGCAAGCCGCCGCGAACTCAGCAATCCTCCTGTCTCTGCCTCCCGAGTGCTGGGATGACAGGCGTGAGCCACCACGTCCGGCATTGTGGTATGAGGCGTTGATTGTTGGTGGGCGTGTCTCCACGCCCAGCATTATATGTGGTCACCGGGGATCGAACTCAGGACCTTGCGCTTGCGAGGCAGGCGCCAGAACCACTGAGCTAATCCTCCGGCCCCATATGCTTTTATCTTGTCCAGCCGCCTCAGTCCTATTCCGGTCCTTGTCTCCATGAAGATGCTCTTTATCCTACACAGTTGTCTGAGCTGCACAATCAGTGCTTTGTTAAATGTCCCCTCGCTCTTCAGTGGCACTTCATTACCCAGCGATAAAACATCAGGGTTCAGCAGGCTCTTTGGAAACCAGATGCCCTCACTTGACTTAGAGATGAGAAAATGAGGCCCTGGGGTGCGTTGCATCCGCCATATTGGAGGCTCAGGCAAGAGGAAAAATCAGTAATACTCATGTGTCTTTGTTTTATTTGTCATGGGTTTCTTCTGTTATCTTTGAAATGCTATAATGAAATAATCTTTTTCTTATTAACGAGCTTTTCAGTGCCCCTTAGCATTTGCAGTGTGGCCTGGCCCTGGCGGGGAGATGATGCCTGCCTCGAGGCGTCACTAGAGTTGCTCAGAGGTAAGAAGAGGCCTTCATCCTCTCTGTTTTCTTCACTGGCGAAAACTCTGAACTTGTGGAATAATAATTCCCTCTCATCTTCACTGCCCAGCCAAAGAAGCAACTAGATCTGAAAATTCAAGAAACTGAATCGATTCCCTAAATAATCCATCACTGCTGATAATAAAATAAAAAACAAGCTAGGAAGGCACATGTGTAACACTCACACGCTGGGAGGCTGAGGCAGGGGATCACAAACTCAAGCCCAGCCTGGCCAATTTAGCAACTAAATGAAAACACATCCCAAAATTATTAAATGTGTTCTCAGGGGCTGGAGATGTAGCTCAGTGCAAAGGCCCCAGGTTCAAGGCCCAGTACCACCAAAAAATAAATACAAATTTAAAATGAACAAATAACGTTACTATAGTGAGATAGAAAATCGATTTAGGAACACACGGTGAAGTGTAGGCCGTTCTCTGACCCAACCCCGCACGGCTGTGGAAGGCAGGGGGACCCTTTCCGTTCCTTCCCAACCAGCTGGCATCCCTCCAGGAACTTCGCTTCTTTGGTCAAGCCTCTCGGCGTTGGCACTTCTTTCACCCACCGTGTGTGGCACAGGCACAGCTAGGCACTCAGCGTAAGCACCTTTGTGGTGGCCGCTCAGCCTGCTGGCCGTGTGGATGAGCCATGATTTTATCAGCTCCCTGCTGTCGCGCGCTCCGTGGCTTCTTGCCCACCTTCTTCTCCAGGACTGTGTTCCCAGAGAGCGTGGTGCGAATGCTCTGAGTGTGGTCATTCATCAGCATTTTATTTTTATGGGTTATGGCTTCATTCACAGATTTTTAAAAACTTTCTCATGGTTCCTTTATTTTTGAAGTTTTTTTTTCTCCCCAACTTTTGATACGTATGCATCTGCTCTTATTTTATGGCGTGAGGGGTGAACCTGCAGGCCAGCTTCCCTCCCCTGCACGTCCACCCAGTTCCCTGGGCCGGTCCGGGGGCGGCCGCCCGTCCTCCCTGCCTGCGCGGCTCCATCCGCGACGATCCCGGAGGCGTCTGCGCCCCCCCCCCCGCCTCCTTCTCCCCTTGGGTCCTGTTGTTCTGTGTGTCTGTCTGAGTCTGTCTGTGTCCCCGAGCCGCGCTCTCCTCACGCACCGGTCGCACTGTCAGCCTGGGCGGAGAGGTGGGGCAGCAAGAGCGCTGGCCTCGGGTGGACCTTTGCCCCACACCTCCTCCCAAAAAGAGAAGGAAAAACAACAACAACAAAAAACAGAACAAAGAAGCTGTTTCCTCATTAAAAATTCTGTTTATGTGGGCCGGAGGGTTGGCTCAGTGGTTCCGGCGCCTGCCTCGCAAGCGCAAGGTCCTGAGTTCGATCCCCGGTAACCACATACAATGCTGGGCATGGAGACTCACGCCCACCAGCCATCAATACCACATACCACAGTGCTGGGCGTGGTGGTTCACTCCTGTCATCCCAGCACTCAGGAGGCAGAGGCAGGAGGATTGCTGGGTTCGCGGCGGCTTGCCTGGGCACCATAGTGAGCTCAGGGCCAGCCTGGACTACAAAGCGAGACCCTGTCTCAAAAAAAAAAAAAAATCTATTTATGAAGCCCAGAGGGAACGCTCTCCGTACACACCCTCAGGGACCTGGGACAAGGGCTGCCCCTCGAGCTCCGAGGGCCCCACCCGGATGTGAGGGCGTCCTGCTGCGACCTCCGCCCCGCAGGCTGATCGCCAGGGTCGGCCTGTCTGGCCGGCCAGGCCCCGCGCCCCACGCGCTCCCTCCCGAAGCTGTGCGCTGGGCCCAAGAGGACGACCAGCCGGTAGAGGAGGACCGTCTCCTGGGTGTACGAGTGGCTGTGGTCCCTGCTAGGACCTCCGAACAAGCTCTCGAAGAGCCCAAACCCGATGGGTCTGGGGCCGGGCCAAAGGATCCGGCCTTTACCTTTACAACTGCGCCAGGACCCTAAACTCCGTCACTGCGCTGGCCGCGGCGCCCTCCTGCTTCTACCTCTCCCGGCCCGGCCCGTGAGTCGCTGGGCGGTGATTCCCGGGCCCTGGAGGTGCCACAGCTCAGGTCGCGGACGTGCTTCAGAGGTCCCTGCACCACGTGAAGACGGGGCCGGGGAGGAGCTTCCGGGGTGTTCGCGACGCCCACACAGAAGCACACACGGGAGGTGCAAGGAGATGACGGCATCTCTATGATCTGCTTCCAAACGGCCCGTTTGAGGGGCAGAGAACAAGGAGGGGAAGGGGAGCAGCTGTAGGTTAAGTAGGACGGACCCCGTAAAGAATGAAAAATTAGAGATGCTGATAGCTAAATGGATGCACCTTGTGGCCATACGTATAAATGAAATAAACAGTATGCTTATATGTAAATACCATATCATTTCCATAGTGTGAAAAAAATGAAAGTGTAAATGAGGTCCAAAATGTATAACAGATATTGAAAAATAGGAACAAAGTCTTCAAAGAGCTCAGGGGAAATGGGGTGGGAACAGGGGAAGCAAAGAAAGGAAAAAAATTGAAGACAAAAAGGGAAAAAATGGAAACAAAGCTTATGTACATGGTGAAGGGGCTGAAGGAAGGTTGGGGGAGGGGAAAAATTAAGAGTCAAAATACATCATGTACAGGTACAAATCCTCAGTGAGGAATCTGAAAATAATGTGTACCTAAAATGTACCATCAAACTCATTTTTTTTTTTTTTTTAGATAGTGTCTCACTTTGTAGTTCAGGCTGGCCCTGAGCTCACTATGTAGCCCAGGCAAGTCTGGAACTCAGCAATCCTGCCTCTGCCTCCTGAGTGCTGGGGTTAAAGGAGTCAGCCACCACGCCCAGCATTGTGGGGTGTGGTACTGACTGCTGGTGGGTGTGACTACAGTATGTGGTTACCGGGGATTGAAGCAGGGACCTTGCGCTTGCTGGGCAGGCGCCAGAACCACTGAGCTAAATCTCCAGCCCTAAACTTGATTTTTTAAAAGTAGGATTGGCCATGAGTTGGTTATTGGTAAAGATAGCAGTGGGCGTTTGGTGGCGCAGCACCTAATTCTCATGAAATAAATGAAAGCTTGGGGCACAGGGGAAAGGAGGAAAGGTGCTAGGTTGCTCTGACAGAGCCTGCCAGCCCATGATGGTCCTGCCATCTTCAAATTCCCACAGGAGCAGCTGCTCAGGGGTCTCCTGAGGGGCAGGTCCTCCATTCACTCCCACCAGAGCCTCTCCGCGCATCACGGAGAGAGGTCCGCAGTCCTAGGGCTGTCTTTGCCCATCTGCATCCTTTCTATCAAACCTCTGCCACCCCACCGCAGGGGCATCATCATCATCATCGGATGCTCTGAGGCCTCCCACCGGACCGGAGCGGCAATCCATCCTGCCTTCTGGGTGAGCTTATGGAGAAGGGGCGGGGCTGTTCCACAGATGTTCTTGGAGTAGAAAATTCACAAATTCCAAGCTCTGCTCCCAAAGCAAACCACCCAGCCCAGGTGGCTGCGCCCTGTCATCCCCTTCAACCACTCCGCTGCGCCCAGGCCGCCATGCCAGAGACTTTGAAAACCAGCTTGTATTTGAGTTGTAAAAGCACCAATGTCTGCACTGTTTGTCTAGCAGAGAAGGAGCATATTTTCTCCTTCCCCAACACAAACTCAAAAGATGCTCCATGGGTTTTTCTTCAGACTTTCCACAGGAAACATAAATAAGGAAGAAAAATGACTGTAGGTGCTGAGACCCGAAGTGGAATTTCAACCTTGAAGGAACTGCTCAGAACAAACGTCCTCTGTCCCAGGACAGCCTGCAGGAGCCCGGGTCCTTGTTTCTTCCCTCTGAGCAGCCGGCACAGAAGAGGCAAAGAGAGGAGCTGGCTCATTTCTGCGGTCTGACTCCCAGCCAGGTCTTCCCCACACCCAGTGGATGGACCATACTGGGCCCATCAGCTGCTGAGACTCCTTGGCCGATGTTTTCTCAGTCTCATATCTTCATTGACTGTGGGAGAGTAGAAGAAACTGGGATGCTCCAGCCCCAGAGGCCCAGCAGCACTGGGAGCCAGCCACCAAAATGAACGGAAGTGTGGACATGTCCCCCATGGGCCCGCAGCTGCAGTCAGTCAGCCTTCTGTGTCATCTCCATCTTGCAAAGCAACAAGTCTGTGGTCTCTGCTCTCACAGCGCTTGTGACTGACAGCCAAATGCAGCTTAATCGTAGTCATAAGGTGATGTTTAGGTGACACACACGTAATTCATAGGTGATCAGGGTTTTGAAAAGTCTTACTGGGCAAAGAATCAGATACCTGTTGTTCATAGGTTACAGCAGCCCAATGACTGCTTCCGGTTGGGGGTTTGCAGGTTGTGCATTTGCAGCCAACCTGACCGTGGCAAAAGGCTCCACACCCAAGAACCATAAGGGTAAAGTCACTAAGGCTAGCATCAGTGGTATGAATGCAACATGTGGTTGATTTCTTATGAACTAGGCACTGTTTACTTGGGCCGTAGGTGGAATGCTTCAAGGCCACTGCTTCTGTCTCTTGACGGCCGGTGACTCCCTCCTTGAGGTGTTTTCCTTTCTTATAACATGCTATCTTGGATAGGCCCAACAAGGCCTCTGAGCATCTGCCTCTCTTCAAAGTCTGTATTATCAATTCAGATCGCCCTTGTGATGTTACCTAGGCAAAGCAAAGGAGCAGCTCTTCTAGAATTTATCCTTGATGTGCCGAATTCTGAAAAAGACCCCAGAAGCCACTGCCTCTTTGGCTGAGGTTTATGGATGCTGTTGACCTGAAGCTCAGCCAATAATCCAAGTGCTTTCAGTGTCTACAGGCTCAGATCCAGGCTTGAAGGCCTAGCAAGGCCCTTCCCCTACGTGCATCACAGCGCCTGTGCTTGGGCACTGCCTGCCTTGTGAAGGTGGCACGGTGCAGATTCAGCAACCCTCATTCTTAGGACCAGAAGTGCTTCAGATTTCAAATTTCATTCAGGGGTATTTGCAGATATATTACGAGATATCTTGGTGACGGAATGTAAACCTAAACACGAAATGCATTGTTTCATATATACTTTGTATACATTTATTTTGCAGTGCTAGGGAGTGATACCGGGGTCTTGTTCATGCTAAGCAAATACTCTACCACAGAGCTCCAAGCCCGGCCCTCTGAAAGTGACTTTGGTGCAATATTTCTCGGGTGCCTGTGTTTTGATTGTGACACATCATGAGGTCAGATATGGAATTTTCCACCTGTGGCGTCATCTCAGAATTCAAAAAATTTCAGGTTTTGAAGCATTTTTTTATTTTAGATTTTTGAATTAAGCATGCTCAGCCTTTTGCCTTTATTTGTTTTTTCCTTTGTTTGTTTTGATGCCTACCTTCTGAGATGCTTGTGAGGGTTAAGTAAGGCAAAACAGACAACTCAGGCCCACAGTCCGCACTCAGGGAGCCAAACTGTTCTAATTAGGGTGAAAAGAAAGAAGGACAAAGGGTGGGAACCTCTGCCCTGCAGACAGCTGCCCCTCCCTCAGCCCCGTCTGGGCACCCGGGATGCCTCACTTCCAGTCCAGACAGGCTGTGCTCGGATGTTTATTAAAAACCATCCATAAAAGCTATTGGAAACTTTATGTTTGCAGCACGCTCTCTGCACACTGTGCAGCTGCCACGGTCCTCAACAAGGCCTCATTCACCTCCCCGGCCACCCTGGGCTGCCCCCAGCTCCTAGGCCTCCCACCGGCCAGGGTGCCCCCTCCAGGCCTTGTTTACAGAGCCCCCCAACGGCTGGCCGCCTTCCCTCTCCGCGCTGAGTGACTCTCTGACTTGCCTTTTCCAAATGTGAAATCTCTGAATGAGGTCACGAGACTGAGAGAGCAAGGCAGGGTCACCTGGCAGCAGCTCCCCAGCGCAGAGATCCCTGCAGATTTGACGCAGATTCTGAATGAAAGCTTCTCTTTTCATTAGTTATGGTAAAAGCAGGAAAACCTGAAAAAGTTGACTACAGGAAGTTACTAAGTGAATAACGATCTTCCACTCGGCACATTGATCCCCGAACCTGCCTGCTCATCTCTGCCCACCCCGGAAGCTGCTCTGAACGGAAGTCTGATTGATGGAGGGACAGATAGGTGTAGTTTTTTTTGTTTTTGTTTTTTTTTTTTGAGACAGGGTCTGGTTTTGTAGTTCAGGCTGGCTCTGAGCTCACTATGTAGCCCAGGCAAGCCTCGAACTCAGCAATCCTCCTATCTCTGCCTCCTGAGTGCTGGGATTACAGGCGTGAGCCACCACGCCCAGCACTGTGGTATGTGGTATTGATTGCCAATTGCCGGTGGGCGTGAGTCTCCACGCCCAGCATTGTATGTGGTTACAGGGGATTGAACTCAGGACCTTGCGCTTGCGAGGCAGGCGCCGGAACCACTGAGCTAACCCTCCAGCCCAGATAGGCGTAGTTTTAGTCTAAACAGCTACGCCCAAAGAGAAGGGTTGCTCCACATCCAAAGAGCTCAGTGTCCTGCCTCGCTTGTTCCCGTGGTTCTCTTGTCCCCTAGCTCTCTGTACTGGCCAAACGTGCTCTCCTAAAACACTGCTCTTGCTCCTGCTGGAGGGCGGGCGACTCCTCAGAGCGGCACGCAAGGCCCTGTTCAGGGCAGCTTTGCTGTCTCTGCCCAGGCGGGCCTCTCCCCTGGGCCCTGGGTCCTGCGCACCCCCAGGGACGGAAAGACTCTTCCCTTTCATCTCCCCTCTGCTCAGAGCATAGCTGTTGGAGCTCAGAGTCCCCAGCCTGACCCCACTCTCCCTCAGCCCTCTCCTGGCTCCCACACTCCCCCTCCCTGCAGCAGGGATGGCTCCCCATGGGCAAGGCAGCTTATCAGGCGGTCCTCGCACTCCTGCCTGAGTGTCTGAGTGTCGGGTTACTCAGTTGCCTCTTCTGTAAAGACAGAGTAATGGCACTGACACCTGCCTCCTCCCAGGTTTGCCGGCAGAACTGAGTGCTGTGCTTCTGGCATCGAACCAGATATATATTAACAGGATGTGAACCAAGGGGCTATGACTTCACTGCCCTTGGATTTAGCCCCTGCCAAGCGTAGCCCTTTGGCACTCATTTTCCAGGGCGTAGGTGTTTGACAAACACTGCCTGACTGCTGCTGGATGTCCTGGGACGTGCTTTCTACATACGTTGTCTTTGTCAGAGACTTCAAGGAGCCTGCAAGCAGAGGCTCCTTGCTTCCTCATGGCCCTGTGGAGACTTGAAGAGCATCTATTCCATCCTGCAGCCTTTTCAGGGCAAGCTTGTTTGTTCTCCGGGGCTCTTGCTGGAGAAGCACCTTCTGCCAGTCTTCACCTGGTAGCTGGGGTGTCCCCAGGAGTGTGTGTGGCAGCTAAAGCGGACACAGGAGTCTTCCCCAGTGCAGGGGGCAGAGGTGCTGCCTGAGGAGCCAAAGGCCACCTGCTCTGAAGCTGCTGTATGGACGGAGTAGAGCACACGCCCACCCAGCATCCCTTGCGTTAGTTAGGCACTGGGGTAAGGTGCCCTGGACGCTCCAGCTCTGCTTCTTGACCCCGGCTTTTCTTACTGGCTCTCAAGTGAGGAGGGCTGACACGAATTCTCCAGCTTCCAGCCCGTGGCCCCCCTGGAGCCTGTGGGAGGGAAAGCGGGTCCAGCACGCCCATGCCCTCCCCCAGCTGCCCCCTTGCCACGCCCCCTTGCACACAGCCCTGTCCCCCAGGCTGCAGTCCAGCAGCAGTCCCTCAGCAAGCAGACTTCCAGGGACACATGGCTTTGTTTGCAACCTCATTAGCAGAGACAGAAAGGCGAGAGGCAGCCAGCCAGCCAGGCATTCCAGGTGTCAGCTAAGAGGGGCCGAGAGAGAAGGCCATTAAACCCTGCAGAAGCATGGCGGTCAGCCTCCCGGGGAACAGAAGTCATAAACCCGGGGGACCTGGGAGAGGGGTGGGAGGTAAATGGGGAGCGGGGAGAGGGTACTCTGTGCTCTGGCTGGGAGGGGGAGGCCCCAGGTCCGCGAGGGACTGGCAGCTTCTCCTGCCTGCTTCTGGGGGCCCAGAGGGCCTCCATGTGTGAACCCCCGAGGACAGGGCTGGCCTGGAAGACAGACCCTGAAGAGTGAGGAGAGCTTCGCGGTGGGTCAGACGTGCTGAGTGCCCGGCCTGGCGCTGCGCTGAGCACCACCTGTCTCCAGGCTCTCGGCACCTCAGTCGCGCAGGTATTATTAGCTCCACCTCAAAGATAATGAAATGTAGATACAGAGTGTGTTATCTTGGGGCTCCTCTGACCCTGGAGAACCCACTAGAATGCTACGTCCTGATGACACTCAGAACATCCGAACCCAGAAAACACTCCTTCACTGCGCAATCACTCATCCAAAGGCGGAATGCGTCGGGGTGGCAGCCACACGCTGAACCCACTCATTCTTCAGGCTGCTTAGTGCGAACGTCTCTTCACTGACGCTCCCCGCAGGACAAAGGAGGCCACGGTGAGAGGACAGTCTGTGGGGTGAGGCGGAGGACACAGTGGCTCTGGGTGGACTCCCAGCCTTGTTCCGGGGAGCTCTGTTTGCTTCCGCTGGCCACATATTTTGCCTTGACCATCAAGGAATGACAAAAGGAATTTATGAGGGCTGCTTTTCGATTTTTAGTTTTTGTTTTTAAACCTGAAGCTTCCTCATGAAAGGTCTTTGGAAGATGACAGAGAACTCAGTTATGAAAGGCTTTCCTTTCCGGGGCTCTGTTAGGTGAGGCGTTGCTACTGCCCACACTCAAGGACTTGGAATGTGGGCGCCCCACCCTAGGCCTAGAGGGCCAAAACCCTCCAAAAAACTGCCTGAGAGACCCTGAAGGCCTTGCCTTCAATGGCATGAGCTTCCCTGGACAAGTCACCTGATCTCACTTAGTCTCAGTTTTCTCAACTGCAAAATGACCTGAAAACAATCCCTTGCTCAAATCCTTGGCCACACCAATGCCCCGGCAGCAGAGGGCCAGCTCCAGCGGACAGCCTGCCTTGAGTCTCGCTTCCTCTCGTCTCTCTGGTACCTGACACAGGGCCTGGAAAGTAGCAGTGGGCACTAAACGGCAGCTGGTAGAACTGCAAGCTCCTAAACTCAGTGAATGAGGGTGGCAGGTGTCTCTGAAAGCGGGCTAGCCCCGGGCCCAACCCTCACTGGCACTGAGAGAACCGGGTGAAGTCGGCAAATGAGGCTGGCCGTCCTGCAGACACAGAATGACAGGACGGGTCCAGGCTCTGAGGCGGCTGCAGGGCTCCGGCCCGGCCGTCTGCTCTGCGTTTGCCTAGGGCCACGGAGGCCTCTGTCAGCCTCTGGCTCTGCCCCTCCCCCAACCGTACCGCACAGCCGCCTGGAGCAGCAGCCCCTAAGGCTGCCATGAGGCAGTGGGCGTCCCTGAGTGGGCTCAAGGAGGCAGGGCCCCTCTCCAGAGAAGGGCTGAGGGGTGTGAAGGACTGGTGTGTGTGACTTGTTTATTTTCTCTGAAGGATCCCGCCTGAGCCCTGCTATAAAAATAACCTGCCTGGAAACCTCAGCTCAGGAGGGGAGAAAGAGGCTTTTGTATCCAGGGAAATGGCTCTGACGGCCTCCCTGTGGCTTCTTTGCCCCACGCCTCCAGCCCCAAGAAGGGCCAGCTGAGGTGATGAGGGGCAGGGGTGCAGCTCAGCAGCCCCTCTGCTGCACCACAGAAGCTCCCGAGGCCTGAGGGACTCGGAAGCTCCCAGGCAGGAGCTGAGGAGGAAGCCAAGGGGAGGTACAGAGCAAGATCCCGAAGAGGCCAAGAGGCGGAGGAGGCCAAGAAGAGCGACATGAGGAAGGAGATCAGAAGTCCAAGGACAAAGAAAGTGGAAAGCTGTATACCCACACGGACAGGGAGCCCGAGGGCAGCGGAGGACACTGCCACCATGTTTTCAGATATTGCTAAGAATCTGGGCCAGTTCGGGTGTGGTGGCTCAAGCCTGTCATCCCAGCACTCGGGAGGCAGAGGCAGGAGGATTGCTGAGTTCGCAGCGGCTTGCCTGGCCTACATAGTGAGCTCAGGACCAGCCTGAACTACAAAGCGAGACCCTGTCTCACCAAAAAAAAAAAAAAAAAAAAAGAATTTGGGCCAATTGCAGGACACCCAGCCACTGTGTCCCTACCCCTGAGCACAGGGACAGGCTGGTCCAAGCACACCTGAGTTCCTGCTCAGTGCATTGCCCAGCATGGGCTTTGGCTTAGACTGGGACAGACGGACAAAGGCAGCACCCGCAGACCAGGCCCTGGTGAGGCAGGAGATGTAGGTCCCACTGTTTCTCAAGGTTCTGCTTCCCAGGCCCAAGCCAGGAACAAGGCTGAACCGTACTAAACCTGGGTTTCCTCAGAGGCCTGGATTCGAGTCCTCATTTTCCCACTGTTTAGTGGGTGCTCTTGAAGTAACCACTTAAGTGTCCTAGTCTGATTTCCTGATTTGTAAGTATTAAAGCTCCTCGCTTCTGTCTCATGGGGCTGCCGGGCAGATCCAAAGGCGGTATCTAACAGCTCAAGGAGACGTGACCTGTCCGGCCACGTGTCTCTAGGGACCAGCAGTGGCAGGAGCTGACCCAGAAGTTATCAGTGTTTGGGACCAGGGCCCCGCGTGCCCCTGGAAGCTGCAGGGCAGGCCCTCTGTTGAGGCGAGAAGGCCAAAGAAAAGCCCACAGAATTAGTGTCCGAAGAAGAGCAGGGTCCAGCATTAACTATGCACAGGAAGCTCTCTGTTCAGAGAATTCTCCCAGAGGTTTCATCACCAAAACTTGGGACTGACCCACACAGAATCAGAGGCCGGTAAAACGTGTACCACTGAAGACACACCTGAGTCTTCTGTCTGTGGGGGAAGTTCATCTCCTCTGGGAAACAGTGGCTCTGGCAGAAGGTAGCGTCTTATCTCTGGGGCTTGGAGTTGGTATTTAAGTGACACAGATCAAGGGGAAGAGCAATGCTGGAGTGTAGGATGCCTTACAGAAACCTTGGGGTTTAATTTCCCCTCTGGTTAAAAGGGCTGTTGAGAGACAAGAAAGGAAGCTGCTTTGGAAAGGCATGTCCAGGACCAGCACAGTTGTCCACGGCGGTGGGAGAAGCTGGGCCTTCAACAGTCATGCTAACAGTGGGCTGGTAGAGTCACGGCCTTCAGGGATTCTCAGGGGCCTGAGGCTGAGCAGAGGCCCAACAGGGAAAGAAATGGAGAGGGGCTGAGCAGCAGGGCTGACGGAAAACAGAAAGCAGTACGCTGGGCTCAGCCAGGGTCCACCAGAAGATGAGTGGAGTTTTCAGACGTGCTATACATAGCCAATTAATACCCATATATTAATCAATCATAAAAAAGAAGAAAATCCTGTGGGGTGGTAAGGGATGGACATTAAGCTAATTAAAACAAGCCGGGGCAGAAACACACACACACACACACACCACAAATTCTCACTCATTAATGGAAACTAGAAATGCTTATTTCAAAGAAGAAGAGGGTAGAATAGTGGTCACAGAGACTCGAAAGGTGGAGGATGAGAGAGATTAGCTAACAAGTGCCAAAATCCACTGCGATAAAAAGAGCTAGTCTTCTGCTGCATAGCACACAGAGTAACGACAGTCTTCAACCATTGATGACATTTTAAAATAACTAGAAAAGAATCTGAAGGTTCCCACTGCACACAGCCAGTTTGCCCTGCTCTGACTACTGTATAAATGCACTGAGTCATCCTGCTGCACCACTTAAATAAGCACAAACACACATATCCCAAGCGGCCCCAGTAAAGCCTCTGAAAGCTAATTCATGGGGTGGGCTCAGGACACCGGGTACGAGAAGTTAATAAAAGCACTTAGCACCACTGTGCGTTGTCTCACCCCTTCTGAATGTTCTGTGCCAGTGTCACTGGGGCCACCTCCCCTAGCAGCTGTCACAGGCCACCCTCCAGTGGACTCGTACTTTGGATAGAGTCCAGCCTGGTCCCGCTTCCCAGGCAGGCCCTGGTTGGTACAGGGCAATCAGCCTAACACTTTCACCCATTTGAAGAAGTGGCTTTAGGTTCCATATGAAATACAGGGTAGAACTTAGTTTAATGATAAGGCCAGAACAGACCCTCTTTCCTTTTTGGACAACTTTATGTTCTGTGCAGGTGCAAGGGCTGAAACTTCAGGTCCCATTGTAGGATGTAGGAGAGCCATTCTGAGACAAACAAGCCAAGCCAAGGTAGTGCAGAGATCACACTGAAGCTCACTTTTTCTTTTTTTTTTTTTTTGAGACAGGGTCTCGCTTTGTAGTTCAGGCTGGCCCTGAGCTCACTATGTAGCCCAGACAAGCCTGGAACTCAGCGATCCTCCTGCCTCTGCCTCCTGAGTGCTGGGA
>PVIC010006608.1:0-53712 GCA_004025085.1 Thryonomys swinderianus
TCACACAGTACTCTGGGTCCCACAGAGACCCACTGCCTCCCCCGTGAGGCCAATCCTTGGGAACAGTCTTTGTGGTTCTAGAAACCAGTTTCGTGGAAGACCATTTCCCCACAGACCAGAGTGGGAAGTCATTTTTTTAGTTTCCTTTTATCAATAGGATATGTTGTGATACATAATAAGTACATTCCCCAGCGCTAGTATCACCGCCTCAGCTCCACCTCAGATCATCAGGCGTTAGATTGTCACAGGGAACGCACAACCTCCTGTGAACAGAAGCCTCCCGTGCACAGTTCACTGTAGGGTTTGTGCTCCCGTGAGAATCTAATGTCGACCCGGCCGGCGGTGAAGCTCAGGCAGTAACGTGAGCCCGAGAGCGGCTATAAGCACTGCTGAGGCCCAAGCTGCCCCTTCGCCATCTGCCTCCTGATCGCGTCCCCTACGATCGCTGAAGGCTGGGACCCTGCACAGCCATCCCCAGGACTGGCCCAACTGTATCAAGATTAAGAAAAACCCCAAGATCACCCCACTGGGGATTCTCTCAGCTGTGACACAAACCCAGGCTCATCAGGCTCCCTCTTATGTGTTTCTTGTCTTTTCCCAAATGGTCTCTAAAGTGACTTCACGACCAATGTGTTGCCTGCTTGAGTCCCAGATGGAGGAACCCAGGCCCAGGGCAGCCGCCCAGTCAGACCAAAGGCACATGGAGGGTCAGAACCCAGCTCTCGTGCTGCCCAGGCCAGGGCTGAGCCCCTGGTGGGAGCAGCCCCAGGACACCCCAGGATGTGCTCCCCACAGCCTCCCACCCCCCAGTCCCACAGCTGCCACCACGTACCTCAGCTCCGTGCCTCTGTGTGCTTGGCCCGCTCTGCAGGCTCTGTCCCCTCCTCTCAGCCCCCTGGGAGGAAGCTGTTCTAGGCCCCACTTCCCAGGCAAAGAAACGGGCTGCTTTATCCCCATCACCAGCTAGTAAGGAGCAGAGCAGGGATTTGAACCCAGGTCTGTCCACCCTCAACCTCAGTTCTCTTCAAAGCTCAGAGTAGCCAGAGCTCGATCGTTCTCCCTTCGTTCGCTTAATCAATAATAAATATGACGTCCCCAGGGAGAGATGCATAATGCACAAATAAACAAACCCATTAAAAGGTGACTTCAGAGAGGTCAGTGCCTTCGAGGGGACAGAGCTGGGGGACGTGACGGAGTGAGAGGGCGAGGACAGTTCTTGGGGGGGCTGCCCTCCAGGGTGGTGGACTGGGCCCTGAAACCCAACAGGGTCTGAGCCTCTCCACCAACGCCTGAGCCAAGCAGGGCCAGGCGGGGCCGGCACATGTCTCCCATGCGGGTGCTCTCCTGGCCACTCCTCCCTCCAGATCCCTGGGCCAGGCTGAGCAATGGCTTCCTTAGGAAAGCACAAAGCTCTCCGACCCCTCAGGTCACTGTAGGACTCGACACAAGTTGTCTGTCTGTCTGTCTGTGGTACTAGGGGTTGAACCCAGGACCTTCCAACTGGATTATATACCAGTCTTTTTTCATTTTTATTTTTATTTATTTTATGAGACAGAGTCTCACGAAGCCTGGAAGTTGTCCAGATTGGGCTTGAACTCTTGATTGTCCTGCCTCTGGCTCCCAGAGGGCTGGGATTACAGGGATGCTCCCTTACCCGGGATGGCTGACGCAGGCTTTAACGTGTCCTGGGAGGTGTTGTAGCCAGAAGTGTTGGGCAGAGCCAGCTGCAAGACCCCAGGGAAACCGGGAAGGGCAGCAGTCCTGTGTGAGTCAGTAGGAGGCACATGGACTTTGAAATTTAAAAAACAAAAGCCAAGGGCCAGAGGGTTAGCTCAGTGGTCCCGGCGCCTGCCTCGAAAGCGCAAGGTCCTGAGTTCGATCCCCGGTAACCACATATAATGCTGGGTGTGGAGACACCAACAATCAACACCGCATACCACAGTGCCGGACTTGGTGGCTCACGCCTGTAATCCCAGCATTCAGGAGGCAGAGGCAGGAGGATTGCTGAGTTTGTGGCGACTTGCCTGGGCACCATAGTGAGCTCAGGGCCAGCCTGAACTACAACACGAGACCCTGTCTCAAAAAGCAAAAAAAAAAAAAAAAAAAAAAGCCGAGCTCAGATCCTGCATTTCTTCACTTGATCTTGGGCAAGTTACCTCGCCTCTGACCGAGGCTGCTTAGAGAGTAACAGGAGACCAGTCCTGGTGCTCAGTAAACTCACATTTTCCTTCCACCCATTTCCACTCACCCTAAGTTTATTTTATGCCGGTAACTAGCTGTGTCTGACCCGAGGTGAGACTGTCTGTGGGCCTCATGTTGTGGCGGAGCTGAGGGAATTTAACTTTCATGCCTTGTACGTCTCTTCAGAAAGTCCCAAACCAAGCCCCAAGGTCAAAGCCAAAGCTGAGCTTTGGTCTCCACGAGGCCCTAGCTGAATTGTCTGATCCCCGGCTCCCGGCTTTGGAAAGCCAAGCCCCCCCCCACCGTGTGAGCCCGAGGGGCGGAGTCCCACTTCTCCCAAGGGCCTGTGCTACAGGGCTGCCACAGCCCTGAGATTCAGTGACGTGGATCAGCGGGATTGCAACTTTGGTCACCTTGGAAACCACCCAGCTTGACCATTTAAGAAGACAGATGGACGCCTCCCCACGCCCTCGCTGGGTCACACCCACGCCCGTGCCACTGTCTGCCAGAATCTCCTTCCCCCTGGTGACTTCCTGCACAGCACACACACTTACTGCATGGCACTAAAATGTCACTCCTGGTAGGAGGCATTTCCTGACGGCCATCCCTTCATATAAAACCAGCCTTGCCTCCTTCACGCCACGTGGGCCCGGGCTTCAGACACAGGCCACCCCACGGCCTGCATCTATGCACGTGTCACGGGAGCCACTCGAGAACACAGCCTGGGTCTGACGCCAGCATCCGGGTCAGGTACACAGTGAGAAACCAGAGGACGAATGTGTGAGTGAAGGGACGAAGGCGAAGCCACAGGCCAAGTCAGACGGCAGCCATAGGTCTTGCCCCATCTGCTGAAAGCCGGTCCCCGGTGCCGTCCACCTACCCCAGCGTGCAGTCCAGGCCACCTGGGCCCGGGTGAAACTAACGAACACTGACTCCAATAGGCCCATCCATCATGCTGCTCGAGTGCCTTTCCTTAAAGAACATTAGGGAGCAAATGTATCATCGGTGACTGGAGGCCCGATAAAGCAGGCACCTTGAGAAATTTAGTATTAGAGTCATAAAGGCCTTAAAAGCATTTTTCAATTATGAATGGCCTGGGGGGAGTCGTTCTTTCTTCGCCGGGGGATAAATAAAGATGGAAAATAATAGCATATCAATATTGTTGCAACTTAGCAGGATTAATCAGGAAGAGTTAAAATCGCTGCTTCTGGGCTGCTCACGTGCCCAGGTACGTGGGGAAGGAATCAGCCAAGGTGAACTTCCCTGAACCCTGTGGGCAGAGCCGCTGCCCAGTGAGTCAGCCCCTGAACCATCCTGACCATCTTTGCCCCGCTCCACGGCCTCACCTCAGAACGTTCTCTGGCTCTGAGTGTTTCTTCTCACACACACAAGTCCCCCAGCCACGTGTAGTGACCACTAAGATTCGTAACACTGCCGGACGTGGTGGCTCACGCCTGTCATCCCAGCACTCGGGAGGCAGAGACAGGAGGATTGCTGAGTTCGAGGCTTGCCTGGGCACCATAGTGAGCTCAGGGCCAGCCTGAACTAGAAAGCGAGACCCTGTCTCAAAAAAACAAAAAAGAAAAAAAAAAAAAGATTCGTAACACGCTTAGTGTCTAAAGGGGTTTTCACCACGGTGATGGTTACTCAAATCTATACAGGGGACGACGTGTCGGAGAACTATACCCCCTTAAAAAGTACACGTAAAATCTAAGTGTAGAAGTTATGATCCAAAATACAAAGGATATTTAAATTAATCCCCCTCAAAATCCACACACTTTGAACACACTTATCCCATTGTCCTTGCCAGTGTCTAAAGCAGGTCTGGAAGCTGTGGTTTGTGGGTGCCTTTAGCAGGGGCCCCATGACCTGAACTGATTCAATATACTTGTCTTTCATGTTCATCTGGATTTGGGATTTTTTTTTTTTTTTTGAGACAGGGTCTCACTTTGTAGTTCAGGCTGGCTCTGAGCTCACTATGTAGCCCAGGCAAGCCTCAAACTAAGCGATCCACCTGTCTCTGCCTCCCGAGTGCTGGGATGACAGGCGTGAACCACCATGCCCGGCACTGTGGTATGCGGTGCTGATTCCTGGTGAGCGTGAGTCTCCACGCCCAGCATTGTATGTGGTTCCTGGTATCGATCCTGAGACCTTGTGCTTGCAAGGCAGGCACCGGAACCACTGAGCTAACCCTCCGGCCCCTGGATTTGGGATTTTGACCGAGAGCCAGGAGTCATAGGGTGCCAGATGCAGTGAACCCCAGAGGTGGATGAGGACGTGTGGTGACGTTTTATCTTAACAGGAATTACTTTAAATGATCTGCATCAATTCAGAACATCGAGGTAGCCACAAAGACACTCACAAAAGAGGACTTTCAGAACTGGGTCAGATGATGGCAAGTATGTACAATAAGTTCGTTTGGAGCAAGGAGAGGGGCGTATTTTTTGGAGGGGGTTAACAGCAATGTATCTTTTCAGTAATAAATTTGTTTATTCTTATGTAGATATGCAACATATTTTTATCACAACTCCTCCATTTCAATACTAGTTGTACAACTCGAAGTTTTAAAACTATTTCAAAAGAATATATCCTAGGGCCGGAGGGTTAGCTCAGTGGTTCTGGAGCCTGCCTCGCAAGCGCAAGGTCCTGAGTTCGATCCCTGGAAACCACATAATGCTGGGCGTGGAGACTCATGCCCACCAGGAATCAGCACCGCATACCACAGTGCCGGGCGTGGTGGCTCACGCCTGTCATCCCAGCACTCAGGAGGCAGAGACAGGAGGATTGCTGAGTTCGCGGCGGCTTGCCTGGGCACCATAGTGAGCTCAGGGCCAGCCTGAACTACAAAGCAAGACCCTGTCTCAAAAAAGAAAAAAAAATATATATATATATCTACTAGAAAATACTAGACTACACAGCAAATTTTAAAAAGCAGTTCCCGTGCAAGCAAAGGAGATGGGTCTCCCCCACGCAGGTATGAACCAACACTGGACTCCCCAGTGTGGTAGTCAGAGGAATGCCACCATGACCCCCCCAAAAAAAGTATCCTAATTTCCAGAACCTATGAATGCCACAAGCTATGTGCCCAAAGGGAATTAAGGCTGCTAATGAGCCCGCCTGGAGCCGGTGGGTCCTGGAGCCTGGAGCTGGGCGGGTCCAGGGAAACCATAGGTATTTTGGAAGAGGGAGACAGAAGAGTCAGAGTCAGCCAGAGAGAGAAGCTGTTTCACTGCTTTGAAGGTGTCCGGAACAGTCATAAGCCAAGAACTGTGAAATCCCAACAGTCACGAGAAGTTCCTTCCCTTCAGCCTCCAGCAAAAACCCTGTTGACACCTTAATTTTAACCCCCCCATGAGACCCATTTCAGACCACTGTCTCTGGAATTACACAATAACAAGTCTTTTCTAAGCCACTAAGTTTGTGACAGTCTGTCCCAGGACCTAGAGAAAATGAATGCATCTAGTAAATATTATTTCTGTATTATATACCCACTCATAAAATTCACTCCTCAAGAGCCGGACGTGGTGGCTCATGCCTGTAATCCCAGCACTCGGGAGGCAGAGGCAGGAGGATTGCTGAGTTCGAGGCTTGCCTGGGCTTCATAGTGAGCTCAGAGCCAGCCTGAACTACAAAGCGAGACCCTGTCTCAAAAAAAAAAAAAAATTCACTCCTCAAGAAAATCTTTGGTCTGTGGTGATGTGTGATAGGTACAAGAACATCCATGGTAACGTTCACAAGTAATTTTTAAAATAACCCAGCTGAAATGACCCAACTTTCCATCAAGAGAAACGTAAGCGCACTGGGGTATGTTCCTGTGGTCTAAGACAGGTGTGAAAATAACTGAGTTTATAGCTACACACAAATGTACACACGGGTTTCATAACACAATGCTGCGTGAAAGAAGTCCATCTAAAATAAGGCGCAGAGTAGATTTATACAAAGCTTAAATGTGAACAAATCTAAAAGTATGTCAGTGAAGACTTTTAGGAGGTAAAACTAGAAGAAAAAAAGAGAACACAAATAGATAAGGCAGGGTCAAGACCCACCAGGAGCCTCCAAGGTACAATGATTTTCTTGAGTTGGGTGGAAAGATACAGCATTTATTGTAACATTACCATTATTACAAATGCTATGTTAATCATTATGTATTACTATAATTTTTTTTTTTGAGACAGGCTCTCGCTTTGTAGTTCAGGCTGGCTCTGAGCCCACTATGTAGCCCAGGCAAGCCTTGAACTCAGCAATCCTCCTGTCTCTGCCTCTCGAGTGCTGGGATTACAGGCGGGAGCCACCACGCCCGGCAACTATAACTATTTTTGCCTAAACTGTAGATGTGTGTTTATAAGTCCCTTTGAACGGATGATATAGTTCACAATAAAATAAATGCTCCTTAAGGCCCCCTAAGGCTGTGAGCCCCCTCTGAGCATTCATGACACTGTGCTGAGGCAGGAGAATACCTTCTACCTTCTCAGGACATTGGGGATCCAAGGGGCAAAATGATTTACTCAAACTCACCAGCCTGCTCCCCAAGCCTCGTCTCCATCCAGCCACCCACCCTCTCTCGACACTCTGGCCTCAGAGAGTTTGAGGTAGCGGAGAGGCAGCCGTGGGGCCTGTGGCCTCAACACTCTGGGGACTGAGGCAGAGGACAGCAAGCTCGAAGCATCCTGAGCAAGTAAGCAACTCAGCGAGACCTTGTCTCAAAATTTAAAAATGTAACTTTTGGGCCAGAGATTTAGCTCAGTGGTTCTGGCGCCTGCCTCGCAAGTGCAAGATCCTGAGTTCGATCCTGGTAACCACACACAATGCTGGGCGTGGTGACTCATGCCCACCAGCAATCAATACCTCATACCACAGTGCCAGGTGTGGTGGCTCACGCCTGTAATCCCAGCACTGGGGAGGCAGAGGCAGGAGGATTGCTGTGTTCGAGGCTTGCCTGGGCTACATAGTGAGCTCAAGGTCAGCCTAAACTACAAAGCGAGACTCTGTTTAAAAAAAAAAAACAACACAACTTTTATAAAGCACAAGGGATGGAGCTCAGTGTAAGGGCCCAGGATTCAAGCTCTGGTACCTGAAAAGGAAGAAAAGAGGAGGAGGCAGGAAGGGCAATGGAAAATAGTCTCTTCCTGGCTTTTAAACGTGAAAAAAGGAGAGTCGAAATCTCAGGTCATGGAAAAATTTGGGAGATTATGTAAAAAGTGAGGTCAAAATTCCTCATCCCTCAGCTTATATAGAAATTCTTATTCAAGAAAGGAAGAGGAGTGGGAGAGAAACCGTCTTGCCGAGCGAGCTTGGGCCAAATAAAGAGAAAAAGAGGGAGAGAGAAAGATAAAAGCACATGTTATGTCTGGGAAACAGCATGGAGCATCATGGGAAGTGATGATAGCAAGATAATCTTGAAGAAGAACAAAGTTAAGGAGCTTAAACTTCTGTATATCAAGACCTATTATAAACATGAAGTGATTAGGATGATGTGGTATTAAGGAAAAGAAAGACAGGGGTGGGGGTTGTGGGGTGGGTAGGGGAATGGGAAAAAAAGAGAATTAAATTGTGTCACATAGCAGTACAAATTCCCAATATTGAGTGTGATCATGATGTGTATCTACAATGTACCAATAAAAATAAAAAAAATTTTAAAAGGGAAAAGAAAGATTAGTGGAACATAAAAATATGGAATACTACACTTCCTGTGCACCGAAGTTTGGGAATGAAGTTTTCACCTTTGACCAGGCCTGAGTGCCTAAAGAAGATTTAATGAGTAGGCCCTGCCTCTGTCATAAGGGTCGGGAATACTCTCTTGAGGAACAATGACAGACCTGAGATCTGAAGGAAAAACAGAAGGAACAGCTACACAGGCAATGTGGTTATAGGGAACCTAGCCCAGGGCCGGAGGGTTAGCTCAGTGGTTCCGGCACCTGCCTTGCAAGTGCAAGGTCCTGAGTTCCATCCCTGGTAACCACATATAATGCTGGGCGTGGAGACACGCCCACCAGCAATCAACGCCGCATACCACAATGCCGGGAACCTAGCCCATCCAAGAAGCTGAAAGAAGATTCGTGAAGCTGGGATACCCACAGGGAAGGAGTCAGGGTAGAGACTGGCCAGAGAGGTCAAAGGTCAGCGGGGCCTTGCTGGTCAGCTCATTTTCACATTTATGCTCACTGGTTCAAGGTCCTGCTGTGAATTCCATCAGGACAGAGGCTGGTTGTGTCACTGCTGTAGTCTGGAACCCCAAAGGCCCTTATGTTTCTTTTCTTTTCTTTTTTTTTTTTTTTTTTGAGACAAGGTCTCACTACATAGCCTAGGCTGGCCTCAAACTCACGGCAATCCTCCTGCCTCTGCCTCCCAAGTGCTAGGATTACAGGTGTGCACCACCACCCCCATAAAGGCTCATCTATTAAAGGGTTACTCTTGAGAGGGGTAGGTCCTTAAGGAGATGGGGCCTTATGTGAGGTCTTTAGGTCACTGAGAGCATGCCAAGGGAACTACTGAACCCCAGCCCTTTCCTTTTCCTCTCTTCTGCTTCCTGACCATAAACTAGCAGTTTTGTTCCACCATGAACCCCCACCATGATGTGCAGACTCACCACAGCCCTAGAGCAAGAGGCCCAAGTGATCAAGGACAGAGACCTCCGAAGGTATGAGCTGAAAGAAACCTTTTGTCTTCATAAGTTTGCTTACCACAACTACTTCATTACAGCAACAGAAAGCTGACTGACACAGTTACCTCAGTGACAGGGGAAGGTGCGCAGAGGGATGTCATGAATGTGTATGATCCAGCACAGTAACAAGAGCCAGGCGTAGTGACCTAGTGACTCCTTGTTTGGGGCTCTTTTTGTTCAAGACTTTCTTTGAGACCCCTGGATACCTTCTTCCCTTAAACACAAGGAAAGGACGACTCTTTGCTTTCTTCACAGTCCTGTCTTGTCTCCTCGTCCTCACTGAGAATCCAGGTACCAGAAGCCAGGGCCCTAATCTGTTCTTGCTCTTACTACAAGCTTGGAAACTCAGGACAACCAGCAGAGACTGAGGAAATGTATTATAGTGACTGTCCTCAAATCCCGGCTCTCCCTCTTTCCTCCCTTGGGATTCTGGGCCATCCACCTGGGCCTCAGGGACTTGGGTATCTCTGGGTCACATGGGCGAGTAACCTTCTTCCGTGGATTCCTGTGAGGGGGGTGTGAAGTCTGATCCACCTCAAATGCTCAGGAATGTTAACCGCCATTCTTATAACTTCCCTGAGTTTCTGGTTCCTCATCTATACAGTGGACAAATAAAAAGGTAGAAATGCATAAATAGTATCAGTAGATCTACCTTATATATTCCAGTCATGGTTAAAATTGCCCATCAGAGGGCCGGAGGATTAGCTCAGCGGTTACGGCGCCTGCCTCACAAGCACAAGGTCCTGAGTTCGATCCCCAGAAACCACATACAATGCTGGGTGTGGAGACTCACACCCACCAGCAATCAATACCACATACCACAGTGCCAGGCGTGGTGGCTCACACCTATAATCCCAGCACTTGGGGAGGCAGAGACAGGAGGATTGCTGAGTTCCAGGCTTGCCTGGGCTACATAGTGAGCTCAGAGCCAGCCTGAACTACAAAAGCGAGACCCTGTCTCAAAAAAAAAAAAAAATTGCCCATCAGACTTATTCTGCCACTTTAATACCAGTAACTCTTACCTCCTACAGTTGTCATAAAGGTTAAACCAGGCAGTGTATTTAAAGCACTTAGCATAGTATCTGGTTTATTGTAACAGTTCATACCTCATTTTCTATTGCTCCCAGCTCTGGCACCAGCTCCCCTACACTGTACTTAGGAACGTGCAAGCTCCTTCCCGCCACAGGCCCTTCGCACATGCTGTCCGTAAGCCTACCTCAAAGCTTTAATTCCTCTCTTCCCAGGCATGGCCTTTCCAGGTTTTAGGGCTCAGCTTTCTTAATCACTAGTCTCACTCATCCACCTTGGCCTGCTGAGAAGCAGGGGCCACCGAAGAATGAAAGCAGCTGTGGTCATTTACCAAGTGGCTCCAGGGCTCCTGGGCTCCCGAGATCCCGAGTGCTCTCTGTAAGCCTGTGGGATGGGTGTCACAGGCCCCATCAGGGAGATGGATGCACAGAACCTTTGGCAGCTGCCCTCCATAGCCGTGGAGCTCACAGCTGAAGAACTGGACTCCTGAGCTGGCAGCCAGCTCCCAGCAAGGCCTGTGCCCTGGACGGTTCCAGAAGCAGCGACATCTTGACACCTTGGTACCCAGGGTGATGGCCTCCAGAGATGCCCATGCCGTGCCGTGCACCCCAAAGCCTGTGAATAAGTTACTCACCTGGCACGGGGATAATGAAGGTGTGGTTAGATGCGTCTCCTGAGACAGGAGGAGAAGCCCACACAGTCCCATGATGCCCTGGGCCTGCCCGGAGGAGGGCAGCAGGTGGGCTGGAGTTGTTGGGAGAACTGACGCCAGCTTCAAACACACAGGGAGCAGGGCACAAGCCCCGGAAGGCAGGAAGCAGGGAGGATGAGGAAACGGGTCCTTGCTGGGCGCCCCCCCCCCCGCCCCAGAGGAAGGCAGTTGCCGACACCTTGACTGTCGCCCGGTGAGACGCGTGTGACCCAGCTGGGAATAATCGCGTGGTGTTCAAGACCAGTCGGTTAGTGGTGACGGGTAACGGCAGCCAGAGGAGAATACGGAGCTCCCTCTCCTGCCGGGGCTGTGTCCC
Source organism: Thryonomys swinderianus (assembly GCA_004025085.1). Lineage (NCBI taxonomy): Eukaryota > Metazoa > Chordata > Mammalia > Rodentia > Thryonomyidae > Thryonomys > Thryonomys swinderianus. The sequence goes on from PVIC010006608.1 coordinate 10,900, forward strand.
GTGTCCCCGGCGTCTCCACCCGAGGGGTCCCCTGCTGGAGCCCAGTTCATGGCAGTTCGGCGTTCACTAAGAGTCCAATAATGGCTCAGCGGACGTGGTTCAGGGCGGGCTGAGAGGGACTCATGGAGACCAGAAGAGGAGGGGCCGGGAGACGCGGAGGTGGCCCCAGACAGGGACAGCAGGCAGGCAGGAGGCTGGCGGAGTGGCCCCAGCGCCAGCCCCAGGGTGCTGCGGAGAACCTAGTCCCCTGACGGAATGGTCCCCAGCGCAGGCCGGTCCCTGGTACTCCACACATGGAGAGGCAGGCCAGAGAGCAAGGGTCCTCCCATGGCCACTGAGCAAACTGGTGGCCAAGATGGGGTGAGAAATGCCATTGTCTGACGCCTGGGCAGTCTCGCTGCCGTGTTTCGGCCGGTGAGGTGTCCTCCTGCAGGCCCCAGTGACAGACCCTGACGGGCGGGCTGGGAGTCAGCAGCAGGAAGGCCACGCGTGGCGTGGAGCTGAGCGAGCTCCCTCCAGGGACCCCGAGTCCCGGCTCCGCTGACATGGGACTTCAGCCGGCTCTTCTCTCGTGGTCTCCCCCCATCCAGGGGCTGCGCTCGGCCCGCAGGGCCACGGCGGGCTGTCGTGGCAGACACACCTACCGGCCCGCCTTCCCAGCAAGCTCCGCTCCTCCGGGCTCCAGCCTGATGCGGGTCCCAGCGCCCGGCCTGGCTCCCGGGGATCAGTGACAGGCGTGTCCCCACCGTGTGGACCTTTGGCCTGCACACCCGAGCGGCGGCCTGCCTCCCCTGGGTCCCAGGGGCGGGCTCAGTCGGGGCCTCACCTGGGCTCAGGCCGTGGGCTCCTCCGGGCAGAAGGGAACCTGCCCTGCGTGACCGAGTCTGCCCCACGCCGGCTCCTCATCGCTGCCCGCGGGGTGCTCCTCTCAGACCCTCTGTGACCACCCCATCCGGGGCCCCAACCTTGGGGTCCAGGGCCCCGCACCCTGCTCCCGACCTCCTCTCAGGTCTCCGAAGCCTTCACATTCTGCTCTGCCCCAAAGTCTTGGTACCCACAAACTACAGAGACTGCCCGGCTCCCCGCAGTGCCCCAATCTCAGCCCCTAGAGAAGCCTGATATAAAAACCACTGTACAGAGAGGGCCAGCAATGGCCTGGAGGACACACAGCAAAGCCACGCACCCTAAAATTCAATACTTGTCCCCGGGACCCCACCCCAGCATCCCTACCACACTCTCTGGCGACTTCCTCCAACAGTTTGAAGGGCAGGGAGAGCAGCCAGGCCCACGGACCAGAGCCCAAGACCGCAGCGATGCTATTCTTTCCTCGAGTGAGCTCCCCCCGCCCTGCGCCAGATTTAGCTGTTTAATGCAGCCGGGCCTGCTCTAGCCCTGTCTCTGAGATTAGCCCTGGAACAGGGCTTTGAACGCCTGCCCAGAGACACTCAGCTTAAAACACCAGGAACCAGGAAAAAAAAAAAAAATCGACCACATTTAATGGAGCCGTCAGCGGGTGGGTCTGAACTGTCCATTATGCGGCCCTGCCCGCCGAGGGAGCCCAGCCACGTGGCCGCCTGACCACAGCATTAAGGCGACATTAGCCCACAGGCCAGGCCGGGGGAGGGGCTGCCTCCCCTGCCTCCCCCAGGGCCTAAGACCCAGCCTGGGCCAGGGCAGCAGGCCACCCAGCCGGAGGCCACCCCTTCCTGTGTCGGGAGGGAGCAGGCCGGGCACAGGCCTGGGACCTGCGAACACACTGCTTGACCCCGCAGCAATCGCTGCTTTCTTTTTCCTATTTCGAGATCACCATCCAGTTACCCTACACTGTCTCCGCAGGAAACATTGTCAGGATGCACGTAGGGTGCAAACATGGGGAGAGGAGGCTCAGGAGGGCGGGGGAGCGCCAGCCACAGGTGCCGGGTCCCTCCGGAGAGGCTCAGGCCAGTAGACGCTCTGAGAGGTCCTGTCCGAGCTGGGCCTCCTCTCAGATGCTGCCCAGACTTACTGGACCCGACCCCTCCCTTCCACTGGCAGGACACCCAGGGCTATGCGGAGGGACGTTCGGGCTCTGACCCCCAGAGGTCCCGGCCATGGGCAGAGGCTCCAATCACCAGGCTGGCTGGAGACTGGGCCTCCAGCAACAGGGCCCTACGGGTTAGAGTGACAGGCTCACCCATAACCAAGGGAGGCAGATGCCGCCGGGGGAGGTGAGTACCCTCGTCCCACGGGGGGGGCAGGACCTCGGCACGGAGGGAAGTGTGGACGCCCTTGTTGGGGCTGCTGCTCGGAGCGCAGACCCCCAGTCCTGCGCCCCCAAATTCACCTTCACCACAAAGCCCTCAGCCAGATACAGAGAGACCCGACTTGTGCTCCTGCCTCCCTTCCGTCGCCCAAGGAAGCCCTTGGATGCCCCTGTGCTGGTGGCCTCAGAGCCTGAGAGGCCCCTGCAGGGACACGTGCCTCCTCCCGCCCTCCCGGGAACGGGGGCTGATGGTCACAAGTGTTCTGAGGCCCCACCAGGCAAGGCCTAACAATCACCTGCTCTGGGCTGGCCCTGTAGGAACTGCCCACGCCTCAGTTTACCCCACACCACACTTGTCTTCCCAGACCCTGCAGCCAGGAGAAACACTTGTCTAAACACAGGTCTGCCCGGTGCAGAAGCAGCAGTGTGTGGAGTCTCCCAGCTCCCACCGCGTGCACCTCCCTGGGCCCAGGACTCATCTGGTGACTTTACAAAGGTGGCCGCCACCAGCACGCCCACCTGACGCGTTCTTCTGGCTCTGTGACCGCGGCCCCCACGCTGCCTCCCTGGATCACGGGCAGCCTGAGGTGTCTGACTCTGGAGCCTCTGTCATCAAAAGTGAGCAGCCCCCTGTGGCCCTTCGGGGTGCTTCCTCCGGAACCAGACTCCATGTCGCGCCCAAGCGCAGGCCACGTGGAGAGGCCACACGCCACAGGCAGACGCCAGCCTCCGCTGCCAGGCATGAGACTCAGGAAGCCTCCATGATGACTGTCCTGGTGCAGACTGGGGGCCGTTGAGGAGAAACCTTGGCACAAACCGGCCCACTGAGCCCAGCAGGCTCCAGAGAGGGCGACAAAATGGCTGTCATGCGCTAAGAGCCTGGGTTTGGGACGCTGCCCTATACCGTAGCGGCCACCAGGACTGTGGCAAGCGGCTCTGTGGAGGCCGGCACACCGGGGGTCACTCTCCCTTCCAGCCTTGGCTAAGGGGATGAGGGGCCCAGATCCCTGTCACCTGAGGGTGACGCACAACCAGCTGAGACCTTGCCGGGACCACACGCGGCTGGGTCTGGCACAAAGGGACGCTCTCGCTGTGGCCCTGACACCTCCCGCCACAACCTGTCTCCTGAAGCCTGAGGGAATGAATGCAGCGACGCTGGCTCCCTAGTTAGGACAGTTGTTCCATACTAATATGTCATGATAATAAGAGGAACTGAATCGTTTTCAAAATAATTCTGTAATTCTAGAAGTGGTCTTTAGTAAGAAGTTTACTAAATAATATAATCTTCTTCTATGTCCTTAGAGTTACTTCCTGTGTGGAAACACTGCCAGTGTTTGATGTACAGTCCCTAAAGTTCGCTGGCCTGTGCTGTTTGACAGACGAGGAAACAGGCTCAGGAAGGTGGGCACTCGCCCGGGCTGCGAGGCCAGGGTGTGGAGGCCATGGCCTGGGGCGGTCTCACGGGCTTCTCTCTCCCCGGGCGGGCCCAGCAGGGAGCAGAGGGAGCACTGTGCGGGCTACCTGGCCCTCAGTTCGGCTCTGCCCTTGCATAGCTGTGTCTCTCAGACAACAGTCTTTTCCTCTCTGAGCCTCAGTTTCCTCATCCGAGAAACAGGGCAGAGGTGCAAAGTGGTGGGGTGGAAGAGGCAGGTAGGCCGGCACCCTGATGACGGTGTCATCTGCATCTCCTGACGGAGGGCAGCTGGAGCCCGCCTGTGTCCTTAGCCTCCTCAGGCAGGGACGCCGCATGTCTGTCTCCACATTCAGCTCAAGGCTCTCACAAGTTCAAGGTCAGGGACCATGGAGGGGCAAACTCAGCCTCCAGACGGTGGCCCCTCCACAGGTTGCCAGAGACACCTGCGGTTGGGCCCCGGAGAAGTCAGTCATTCTGTGTCCCCTGCAGCTCCTTCACCCCTCTGGGGACAGCAGCCACCTTCCCCACTCTGCCCCCACACTGCCGATAATGCAGGCAGGCCACCGGGCGGGCGGAGGGGCAGCTTGCTGGGATGCCACAGGATGCTTGAGAGCTGCTGCCCAGCCCTCGATTAGGCTTCTGGGGCCCAGAGAAGAAGAAGCCGCCAGAGATCGTGCAGTGCCGGGTGGGTGACTCTCAGCCTAGCCTGGGGTGGCCACAGGAGCTGGGGAGCAGAGGGCCAGGGACAGAGTGCGGGGTGCGCTTGCGCCGGCTGCTTCCCCTCCTGCACCCCGTAAGGGAAAAACTTCCACGAGGCTCGGGGCCAACCCCTCTCCACGCCAGCCCCGGGCTGACACCTGGGGATGGGACGATGAGGACGGCGGGACTCAGGGCCAGCGGCCTGCATCTCCCCTCACTCTGGCCTCATAAGCTCAGGCAAGTCACTTAGCCTTCTGTGCCTCAGTTTCCTCTCCAGTGGAATGCAACAGGAACAGCTCCTGCCCCGTGGGGCCACACGCAGAGGCAGGGAGTGAAAGCATGTAAGACTCCAAAGCTGTGTCAGCCATCGGCACGTGTCCAGGGCTCCCATGATCCACTGCGTCCCAGGTCACAGCTGCCCAGTCCACTCTGCCTGGGCCCTGGGGAGGAAGAGCCCCTTTGCCAACCCCACCAGCTCCCTGCCCAGCCCTGTGCCCTTGAGGAAGGGTGGCAGAGGAGATCTACATGGTAGTCCCTTCCACCAGGCCACCTCCAGAGGTCCTAGAACTCGTACTGCCCAGAGCCCAGAGCAGAGCTTCGAGGCCGTGTGTCTCTGGCCCAGACCCAGCTGTATCCAGCCAGCACTCACTTACTGTGCCTACTATGTGCAGCTTTTGTCGGGAGCAGCGTGGAGGCCTCGGAGACATGGCCAGGGAGATGGACAAGAGGACAGATACCGGGAACTTGGCCAGGTGCTAGAATACGATCCCATGGGGCGGAGATGGCCACACGGCACAACCAGAGTCTTTTAATTCTTCAGTTGACTGATGTTAACTGAGCACGTACCATGGGCTGGCTGAGCGGATGAGGGTCTGGGCTGACGTGCGAGTGAGGGAGACGGAGGGCAGCGCAGGTGCAGAGCAAGACCGTGGGGGAGGGGCAGTGTGTCCCCGGCAGAGGGCACGGAGAGCCAAAGGCCTTGAGAGGACGCCAGCCCGCGTGGGTAGTGCAGGTCACTGCCACGGCTGTGGTGTGGCATGGGGAGCATGAGGCAGGAGTCTGGGAGGGAGGAGGAGCAGGTGCCAATGGCACAGACCTTCCCACGGCAGGAAGACCAGACTGTCCCGCGAGGGCGCCAGGCGGCAGCGTTTAGCAGACACCAGTGCTTGCGACTCAGTTTTTTAAAAGGTTTTTTCAGTAGAGCTTGTTCACAATACATAATGAATACATTCACCACATCCTAGTCCTGTTGAAATCCCCTCCCCTTCCCTGCCCCCTCCCTCTGTCCCTGGATCCCATGATTCACCTGTTAATGACAGACAGAGACCCACATCTCCAGCCTGCCACCCCTCGCAGGGGCACCCTTGCCTACCCCCAGAAATGCCACCCTGACCCCAGACCTGGGAACGCCAACCTCTCTACCTGCCCCAAGAGCACCCAAGGGCCTGGAACCGGATTGGGCCAGGTGCCAGCCACACCGGGCCACCTCTCCCACAGGGCAGCACAGTCAGGCACACCCGGGGGTCCGGCCCTGCCCCGCACATCAGAGCGACCTGACTGGGCTCAGGAGCCCTGAGTCCTAGCGCGACCCTGTCACCAGGTCACCGCATCGGCCCCGGGAACCTCCCTGCCCTCTGCAGGCCTCCGTTTCCCTAGGAACTGCCATCCGATCTGTACAAACTCGACCTCACTCTCATTCTTAAGGCTGCACCTGCCTCTGGGTCTGAGTCCCCAGCCAGGCGCCCCGCGCTCCAGCCCAGAGCGAGCCAGCCACCCCAGGGAGCCCAGGCCTCTTCTGCGAGGCAGCGGCCGGCCCGCCCCACCGCCGCCCCGCCCAGCCGCCTCCCCCCGCCCTCCATCCCCGCTCTAGCGGCCACGGGGCTGCGCGTCCATCCCACTGAGGCTGACCCCACGCTCACTTATTTCAGACATGACCTTTGATTTCTCGGGTAGAGTGTAAATTACATGTCGCCAGCATAAAATATTAAATCCAATTTATACTTAATTATTGATGCTATTATGTATTCCATAGTAATGGCACCAGAAATCTCAGCCCCCGCCCGTGCCCAGTAAATAGCTTTCCTGCATTAGAGGCTCCTTGAGGTAAGAAACCTTGCCCCGCGCCTTCTCAGCCGTGTGATTGATGATTATGGGGAAGTTCGTAAATAGTCTTCCAGAAATATTTCTCTGGTCGTGCGGAGCTCTGAAGGAGGGGGGCTGCGCTAATTATCGGGCAGGGGCCAGACGCAGCCTCCACCGCCCTTGAGAGCCGGTGGGCTGAGGGCTGTGGGGAGGGACGTTAAGCAAAACCGCGGGCTGCGGCTGAGGCCGGACCGGGAGGACGGGGCGGGTCGCGGGAGGCTTTAAGTCACACGGAACCTTCACATGGACATTGGGGTTTGGGTTTTTATTGAAACATTAATAATTCCGGTTTCTTGTAAAATATTCATGGTTCCTGTTGCTGCCTTTAAACCCACTCTCGCCGCTGCTTTTAATTTCCAGCTCTGCCCGTGCAGGCCTCAGCCGTCGACCACCCATGGTTCCCGTGCAATTTATTAAGCAGAGGGAGCCGTGGCCGTCAGTGGCCAGAAAAATCGAGCTCAGGGTTTCTCTGCAGCAACTGGTTGAGAGCCAGGAAGACCCAGGAGCGGGGCGAGCGAGCCTTTCTCCAGCTAAGTGGACATGGCAGGTAGCGGTGTCACTGGGTATCAGGGAAGACAGAACCAGCTGAGGGACCCCAGTGCGTGATGCCCCTGTGAGCCTCAGTTTCTCCTCTGGGCCCTGCCCACGTGGCGGCTGCCACAACGGTCCCTGTAGTTGAGGGTGACCGTTGCATGCAGGGCCCAAGGGTACCAGAGATGGGGCAGCCCATGGACACCTAGAACTCAGTCCCTTTTATAGCGAATGAGGGGCTGGGGCTGGAGAGGTCCCGCCGCACCCTGGTGAGCGACGGTCCTCCGCCCCGAGCTGAGACGCTCAAGCTCTGACAGAGTCGCGTCCTGGGGACACAGCTGCAGGTGTCCGTCCCAGAGCCACCCTCGCCATTCCGAAGGGCTTCGGTAAAAGGCACCAGCTGTGGACGTGCCCCTCCCGGCCTCCTCTTAGGCTCTGCCCACAGGCAGCCACCACTGTCCCATTCAGCAACACTCCCACCTCCCCCTGAGGCCTCGCAGAACCCCAGATGGCGGCCTTGGAAGTGACCCCGGCCCTGGGCTTCTTCTGCTCACAGCCTTGCGGGTGAGAAAGCTGAGGCCCACAGAGGTTAAGCGACTTGCAGAGGGACGCACACGCACGAACAGAACCACAACCCTTTCAGGCCGCAGGCTTCCGGCTGACACTGCCTGGCACCGTGGGGTGGAGAGAGCCAGCCCTGAGATTTCAGCACTGGCAAGGCCACACACATCTGGGTGGTAGAGCCCTCATCTATTCCAGCTGGAGGTGGCCAGCCACTCGGTGTGTCTCCGAGGCAGATTCTACTCCGTGCACATGTGTCAGGAGTCAGGACTGTCCATCCCAGCGGGGCATGCTCAGGTCACACGCAGCCAGGTGGCCAATCTGCAAATCCCACAGGCGCCACCCCTGCACCCCCACCCCCAAGGGTCAGCACGCTGGCCCAGCACTCTGGAGGTGCCAGTGTCCCCAGCAGGCGGGGTCTCCCCGGAGCTCCAGCAGACAGGCAGGGACACGACTTAAGGCAGGTGACTCTCCAGCAGCCACAGAGCAGGAGACAGATGTGCAATCTCAGCAGCAAAAGCCCCTAACTCCCCCACGGGCCTTGGGGATGAGTTTTTTTTTTTTCCTCCTCTTGACCCTAGGTTCCAACGTAATTCATTATTAGAAATACCGGACAAAAAGCCAGAACACCGAGGCAGAACTCACTAAAGTACCACCCCCCCTAAGACAAGGAGCGGAACGGAGATCACTTCCGGTGGAATGGAGATCACTTCCGGCAGAACAGAGACCACTTCTGGCGGCTTGCTTCGTGCACTCCCCTCAGGTTCCTTCTGCCCTGCCTCCACTCCACGTGGCTTACTGTCAGCAACAGCACAACCTTGCAAAAGGAAGCACATGGCAACTAATGATCCAAGCTTGGCTCTTCCTCACTCGGCCTCAGTTTCCCCACTCGACTGGGATGACCTCTGCGTACCCTTCATCCCCACAGGGATGCGGCAGGGGAGCTTCCAGACTGAGCACTCTGGGAACTCCTGAGTTTCTCCTTGAAGTTCCTGGTCTAAACTTCAGAAGGATGTGAAGTGCTGGGGCCAGCAGCATGTGGGGCCAGCAGCAGGTGCAGATGAGGAGCCCCGGGTCTGGGCAGCTGGCCTGTTGGGCCTCAGGGGACGACCCGGGACTGAGGCTACAGCCTACAGCAGCTTGCGGGTCCTGGAAGAGGCATCAGCAGGCCTAAAGTCCATTTCAGGGTTCGCTGGTCCCCAGCTGTGGGACCCTCGACCAATTGTTTCCACAGCCCCGATTGTCCCGAGTCTCCCTTTTAGTCACCTCTCAGTTGGTCACAGTGCACCTGCCACCTGCCTCCACCCATGGAGACACAGGGAACAGCCACGTGGGCACCTGGGCCAGGTGGCCACAGCACAAGCCCCTGCCAGGGTGCTGCATGCTGACATGGGAGAAAGCAGAACCCTCCTGAAGAAATCGTGTTTCCTGGAGGGATGAGGAGGCCTCAGACCCAAGCAAGGGGAAGAGTATCCAGGTGGAGGGAGCAGCGGCGAGGGGGCCCAGGGTCAGCTGGAGGAGCGGGGAGCTGCTCGAGGGACTAAAACACACTGGGTACAGCCAGAGCTTCATGGCTCGGAGGGAGGGGCTTACGGGAAGGACTGCATGCTAGTACCGTCTTTGGGAGGTTACGCAGCCAGCAATATGCCACCTGCCCTTGCCAACGCCTCGCCGGGCCATCACATCAAAAGGACAATGACGTTACTTTGTCTAGATGTTGTTCTCAGCAGTCGTCACTTTCAGGGCTGTGGATGGAATGTTCCAGCAGTGCAAAGCTGTGCCTTGTGGTTGGTCAGTGATTTCCCAGAATCCCACTCATTCCTTTTTTTTGGAAATGATATAAAAGCCCCCATACCCCTTGACAGCCTTCATAGTGTCCCTCTTTTGTCATTCTTCAGGTTGACAATGGGTGCTATGAAGTCGTTTGGAGATTTTTAAGGGGCCTGGAGATCTGAACTCAGACAGACACCCTCATTCTCTGTGGTATCTTCACCTATTTTGAGACATTTCTTCTTAACCGTGTTTGGTCTCTAAGTTGCCAAGAAACTACGTAGAGAAAACCAATGTGGTTTAAGTTCAGCCCCAAGAGGGTACAGACAGTAGCCCAACTTCCTTCTTCCTCCAAGATTTCTGCACTGTCTCAGCTCAGAGAAAGGCTGAAGAGAGCCCTCTCTCTCTCTCTCTCTCTCTCTCTCTCTCTCTCTCTCTCTCTCTCTCTCTGCAGCCCCCAGCTGCACCAGCCCAGCCCTGACCCTCACTTGAAACCACTCCCTGACCCTGGACAGTGGACTCTTCCAGTGTGGGAAATCAGCTAAGCACCGACCATAGAGACTACAGGAGAAAAGCAAGAAAGAGAGGCCCCCTTGAAAGGCAGCAAGAAGCCGCCAGCTGGACCATGGTAGAAAACGGAGCAAAGGGACGAGGGGCTGGGATGGGCCTTACAGAAACCAAGAGAGGCCCATCACTTCCATCTTGGGAGGCCGGTACATTAAAAGATGAGAGATAATATCAAGGCAAAAGTGGAAGTCTTGAAGTCTACCTCATATATTTATATACAGATAGTTCCGCGCCCTAAAATTACTCTGCAGTTTCACTGTGATATTCCCAAGACTACTCTGAGACCGATGTTAGTTCATGTGAATGTGTGGTGTCCTCCATCTTGAAGGTCACAGGGAGACAGATTTTCTGCCCAGTCCATGTCCCTGGGGGATGGGTGTGTGATATTATTTGAGGAGAATATCTAAAGACAACAAGATTCTCTTCCCCAACATCTCTAAATGAGAACCACGCCTTCAGCAGTGGTCCTGAAGCAGGAGGGAGTCTGTCTTCATGGGATTGTGTAGCAGGATCTCCAGACATTTTTATTGCTATGGCTGTGGAGATGCTACTGGCACTTAGTGGGTAGAGGCCACAGATGCTGCTGAGTATCTTACAAGGCACCCAACAGACGTCACCACAGAGAACTGCCCAGCCCAAAATATCAACAGGGCCAAAATGGAGAACCCCGCCTTCGAATGAGGCTCCTCCAGGACCCCTCTGATATCTAAAATCAGGCTTTCCCAAGAGCCCCAGGGAAGAAAGAATCCAGAGGTTGCCGGGCGTGGTGGCTCGCGCCTGTCATCCCAGCACTTGGGAGGCAGAGGCAGCAGGATTGCTGAGTTCAAGGCTTGCCCGGGCTACATAGTGAACTCAGGGCCAGCCTGAACTACACAGCGAGACCCTGTCTCAAAAAAAAAAAAAAAATTCAGAGGTTGAGTCCCACTAAGGCAGAAGTGCTGGAAAAAACTGGGCTTTGCATCAGTGTACACTAAGGAAGCGTAAAGCCAAGCCCACAGGTGACCAAGGTGACGGGCCAGGAAAAGACCCACTGAGTCAAACCCACAACCTGCAGAGGACGATCGAGGGTCGCTGCAGCGAATTACCCATGAGGCCCGGGTAAGAAGTAACAGATGTGCAGAGGAGCAAGAAAGCAACTCAGTCTCCACAGAGAGGTGGAAGCTACTTTTGAAAATACGACATGCAAGTTCTAGAAAATGTAAATTCTAGAAAGGAAGTTAAAAAATTCATTGGAGAGGCTCAGTATCAGATTAAAGATGGGAGAAGAAAGAGTTAACGAACTTGAAGACAGGTCAATAGAGACGAGACAAGATGACAGAGAAAACGTGACTGAAGGAATGAGAACAGAGCCTCAAGTGCCTTGGGGAGGCCAAAGCGCTCCGAGGTATGCGCGGCCCATGTCTCGGAAGGAGCTGTGGGGGTGACAGCAGAGAGGACAATGCTAGGACACAATGGCGATGATTCCCCCAAGCTTGAGGAACCACACTTGGGCTTCCAGACAGAGAGCTGGGCCTGGAATACAGTTCCCGCGGCTCAGAGCGTGGGCTGTGTACCCGACATCTCCCACAGGTGACCTGAGGTCCCCTTCATGCCCCGAAGCGAGTCCCCCGGGGAAGAGCAACCCCTGGGACTCGCTGAGCCTCAGCCCTGTTTTCTGACACGATCGCCCTTCTTCTCTGAGCCTCAAGTCTTGGTTTCTAGGGGCCGCACAGCCCTGTCCCTCCTAGAACCGGGGTGAGTAAAGTTGGTGATAGATCTGGCAGCAAAGCCCAGCAAGAGCACTCACAGGCCCGCGAAGAACAGCCACAGAACCGCCTCCCTCCCCATCCTGCCCCTGATCTGAGCCCCGTGCCCTGGAGATGGGGGCACGATGAGCTCCATCACCCAACAGACACTCGGAACTTAGGGTTCAGGTGGAATGTGGGCCGCAAGAGAGAGAAGGAACACAGGCAACCAGAGGGGGCAGAGATGGCCTCACGAAGCACACGGAGGGTAACTGGGTCTCTTCCTCCCTTTAGACCTCCCCGCTTTTACCTCACAGAGCCGGCTCTGAGGCGCAGCCACACTCCGGGCCAGGGGAGAGAAGCCCGCCGAACACAGAACCCGCCTTTCAAGGGTAACGCAAGGGGCGAGCTGCCTGAAGCCAAGCGTTCCTTCACTTGTTCATCCTGCCAGGGTTTGCGTGGCATATACCAGTGGACACAGCCGGAGGGAGGGGGGGCCACTGTCTAAGACCTGGGGAACCACAGGTCTGAGGAGCCGAGGGGCAGCAGGGCCGGCGGGCTTGCCTGGGCTGCAGCCTGAACAGGGTGCTCTCCCCAGGGAACCGTGGCGGGGCTTCTTAGCCTCGCCCTACCAGGCAGTGCCCCCCAAAGCCCAGCTGCTCTGCAGTCCCCTGGGGACAGACTAGTGGGCCCCCTCCTCGCCAGTGCGATCGCTTTTGTCTTTTCATTCGTTGCCCCCGTGTACGTGGGCTGGAGGGAGCCGCCCCTCGTTTCTGTCTGATCCCGCCCAGCTCTGTACAGTGAGTGAGAGGAAAAGCACAGCGGGGCCGTGAGCGCGGTCCGGGGCTTGGGCACGGGGCTCGGAGGCGAGCACGGAAGCGGAGGCCCAGGGAGACCAGCAGAGACGGCTCTGAAATCCAGAGCTCCTGTCCGCACGGAGGACAGAGCTGGTGGGTGAACGGCCGCCTTCCAGGCTCGAAGAATAGGATGTTCTCAGAGTCCAAGGAGCCCGACTTCTCCCTCTACGCAAAGAGGAAAAAACAGAAGACTCAGTAACGGCTCCAAACCGAGGCTGGCAGGACCACACGGAAGGTGTTTTCATCAGCTACTTCTTTCTTCTGAGCGGGCAGATTGCGGCTTCCTCTCCGCCTCGCAGCACGGCAGGGAGCGTCTTGGGCTCCTTGGCCCAAGTCCCTGTCTAGTGATGCTGACACATTCACCACCAGCTTCCTGCTCTGCCAGGACCGGTCCAAGGAGGGCAAGACAGGAAGGAGCACTCTGGCCCTGTGTCTGCACGCAGGAGCACCCTCCAACCCCCACTCCCATCACGGTGGCCCGAAGGGCACCTCACAAAACAAGCCCCTGGCGTGCATCCAGAGGCGCGTGCACACAGATGGTGGCAGAAGCGTGGCTCTGGAGGAATGATTAGGTCAGTTCCATAAAATACCATGCCGGCGTCAAGCACGAGAGCATCAAAGAATATTTGTGGCAGAGGAAAGTTGTTCTTCGTACAGCAAGTCAGCAGTCCCCAGACTCAAGTGAACGGTAGAGCCTCCAAGTCCTACACTCAGTGGGTCCCGCGGCCTCAGTCTCTGACTCAGTGGGTTGGAAAGGGGAAGAATCTGCGATTCTAACGGGCTCCCTAGGGACTGATGCTGTGCTGCTGGGTCACATTCTGAGAACAACTTCATTCAATGATAAAAGGAAATCCAGAGCCGTACACAGCATCGTATCATTTGGGGCATGCAGAAATAAAATGATTACGGTGCTAATGGTAATTGTCTCTGTGTCATGAGATGGATTACCAACTTGGTAGAATTTTGGCTTTTGTATTTTACTGTCTTTTCCAAATTGTCTGCAAGAAGCACAACTAATTTTTTCTTTTTCTTTTTTGTTTTTTAGACAGGGTCTTGCTTTGTAGTTCAGGCTGGCCCTGAGCTCACTATGTAGCCCAGGCAAGCCTGGAACTCAGCAATCCTCCTGTGTCTGCCTCCAAGTGCTGGGATGACAGGCGTGAGCCACCACACCTGACACTGTGGTATGTGGTATTGATGGCTGGTGGGCATGAGTCACCATGCCCAGCATTGTATGTGGTTACCAGGGATCGAACTCAAGACCTTGCGCTTGCGAAGCAGGCGCTGGAATCAATGAGCTAAATCTCTGGCCCAACACAACTAATTTTTGCAATCAGAGTGAAACATTTAAGGACCTCACCCAACAGGCTCCCCCCTGTGAGCGCTAACTGACCTCATCTCCCCCTGCTGCCTGTGCCTCTGCTCAGCACTTTCTCTCTGCCGTCCTCATGCCTGACCCCATCCACAGACGGCACACGGCTCAGAGCAAACTGTCTCAGGCACCTCCACCTTCTCCAAGGCCCAAGCTCCCTCCCCTCATTTGAAGCCACTGGGGTCTTACCAGGCTCCCCAGACCACACAGGGACAAGGCTAAGTTCTGCCACTGGTGGGCTGCTGTTTGGTCCCCATTATGGGCTCTCACGTGGCCTACTCTGGTCCCAGTGGCCACATCTGGCCAGCCCTCTTAGCACCGGGTATCGTGGCAGGATCCCAGTTGGCTTTGTATCAAGTGGCCACTGTGATGGTCAGCGGAGATGGCACCGTTGTCTAGGAGTCTTTGCTAGCTCTAAGGATGCAATCTCCTCAGGCCCAAAGACATCTTAGCCACTGACAACTGCTTTGATTCTGCCCCATCCCAGTGGCAAGCTGTCGCGCAAATAAACTTGGCCCCTCTACACCTGAGCTGTGTGCAGCCCCTTCCCCTCCCTTACACCAACAGACGTCGCTAGTCAGTCCACATCCTGTCCTCCTGATCCAAAATGTAGCCTCAAAATTTTTCCTGGCACTATACTGCAGGTCTAGTACTCCAATCAAAGCAAACATTAAAGATAAAAGCTTTACAATTTATGAACTAATTAATTTTTTGTTTTGTTTTGTTTTGTGACAAGGTCTTGCTTTGTAGTTCAGGCTGGCCCTGAGCTCACTGTGTAGCCCAGGCAAGCCTCGAACTCAGCAGTCCTCCTGCCTCTGCCTCCCAAGTGCTGGGATGACAGGCATGAGCCACCATGCCTGGCACCGATTAATATTTTTAAAAAATTAGAGGTAAAAGCTATTTCTCATTCCTGAGATCTCAAACATGCTCAGCACAGAACAGCCAGAGTGAATCTTTAGTACATGAATCCTAATGGATACCTGTTACTGTGAAGATGAAATCTTCGGCAGCCACCAACCATCATGTTCAATCTCCAGACCAACTACTTCCTCCTTCCCAGGATTCCTGGCCATTCAAGTGGTGCCCTCTGCTGTCCATCAGATTGTACTGCAAGGGCTTTCCGCTCTGAGGCCCAAAGAAAGATAACAATGAAACACAGAGCTGTGCTAGTGCCCTGGCAGCTGGGCTCTGCCTTCACCCTCCTGGAACCTCCTGGGCAGGTTCGGACACGAACAGCTGTAGCCCAGCCAGCCCCAGGCACATGGCGTCAAGCAGTCACCTGGAACTTCGGCTCATCTCCCCTTTCTTCCCCTCCTCTTTCCTCCTGGGTCCTCCATGGAATGGGAGAGCTCTGGTCCAATTCACTGCTTCTCAGTTGATAAGACTGAGGACAAGTGGGGACGAGGGGCTGGTACAGGGCCATACCACCAGTCGGAGCAGAGCCCAGACCCCCCCACACCACCAGCTCTAGGCTTTGGATGTACCAGGCTTCCCTTCTGCAAAAGATGAGACAGAAAAGAAACTTCTCCAAGCCCCCATCCATCTGGGGGATCTGCCAGGAGCTGGCTAGCTGTGGGGTCCCAGTTTAAACTCTCTGGGGTTTTCTGTCTTCCCACATCGAGACTACCTGATCCGGCCTCTGCCCACTTCTCTGAGCTCCCTCCTCACCATCCACCCCGCGCGCTCTGCTCCAGCCATAGTGGCTTCATTCCAACCTCACGTGGCCTACTCTGATCCCTGTGCTGCTGGGTCGCATTTTTTTTTGAGACAGGGTCTCGCTTTGTAGTTCAGGCTGGCCCTGAACTCACTATGGAGCCCAGGCAAGCCTCAAACTCAGCAATCCTCCTGCCTCTGCCTCCCGAGTGCTGGGATGACAGGCGTGAGCCACCACGCCCGGCACTGCTGGGTCACATTTTGAGAACAATTTCATTAAGTGATAAAAGGAAACTCAAAGCCGTACGCAGCATAGTACCATTTGGGGCGTGCAGAAACAGAACGACTATGGCGCCCGTGGTAATGGTCTCTGTGTCGTGAGATGGATTACCAGTGCTGTTTGCACTTGCGGGGAGCCTTTGTGGAACCTGCGCCCCCAGATCCTCACACAGCTGGTTCCGGTCTACTGTCCCTCACACGTCGCCCCGCCCAGAGGCCACCCTGCCACCCCGAGGCAGCCTCGCGCGCTCCGCACCGGTCTTTCCCAGTACTGAGGGGCCACACAGGAGACGCTCAGCAAATACTTACTGACTCGTTTAACAAATTAAGTGCTCCAGAGAGACACGAGGACAGTTTCTGACAGGAAACAAGCCTGCTAGGTCTGAGTGACCTCAGGGAAGGAGCCTCCGGTCTCCCGATTCTGCCATCCCGCCCTGCGTGGACCAGGAAGGCCCAGCGCCTACTCCCGATGGCAGCTTTGTCCCTGCCACAGTGCGGGGAGGCCGGGCTGCCCCTTCTCCTCTGCGAGACTCCCCGACTGGGGAGCAGGAAGCCTAAGTCAGTAGGCAGCGCCACTCCCTGGCCACGGACCCCACCCTGGGCCCCGGGATAAGCGCAGGGAGCTGCAGGCGCTCAGCCGCTGCCCACATCTGGCTGTTTGATCACGGGTGGGAGAGGGAGCCGGCAGCTGCCGTGCCAGCTGGAGCCAGCCCTGCCTCATGGCCTCTCTCACAGCAGGGCCAGGCGCGCTCGGGTCGGATGCCGCCGCCGCCTCCCCAGCCTGGGAGAGCCACAGGCCACAGCTTCGCTCCCTGCCGCATGTGGCTGAGGGCTGTGGCCAGCGGATCCCGGCACAGCTTGAAACAGCGTGGAAAGGGACCTGTGGCTTGGGCGGGCAGCAGGAAAGAGCTGCTGACATGCAAAACCCGCATGCCCTGGGGCTGGCACAGAGCTAGAAGCCTGGTGGGGACTCCCAGGGGTCAGGAGGGGCTTGGCCATCTGGCCTGGGAGCCAGAGCTACAGCTGGCAGCTCTCTGCCCGAGGGGAAGTGGGTGTCGAGATGTAACAGGCTGGCTCCTCCTCAGACAGGGCCAGGAGCCAAACTGGATGGGCGCTGAGTCACCGAGTCACGCCAGGGTGTCCTTGACGGAGGGCGGATGAACGGAGCGCTGGACAGGGCAGAGCTGCTTCGGCTCAGACCTCTGTAACAGTCCCCGAAAAATCAGGCCGGAAGTGGAACAGAAGAGTTTAATCTGCAGGTCCTCTGCCTGGATGTGTGCTGACACCACTCAGAGTCTACAGATCCCCCGTGACGCCCCGGAGAGTAGGCTGCTCCCCGCCTCCAGGGCCCAGGCACTTCTCTTCGGAGCGGTCATCGCCACCGTTTTCCCAAACCTCACAGGGGCGATGACCCCTCCCCCGCCCTTCCCACCACGACAGTGCTGCCTCCGGCCTTATTCACTACTCACAGCTTATTTACCACCTCAGAGCGCAAGGTCACGGGGCAGCAGCTCCTCCCTAAACTTCTATCTCTTACCAACCTTCCCCATTCTCTCCTGCCA
This sequence comes from Thryonomys swinderianus, assembly GCA_004025085.1. Lineage (NCBI taxonomy): Eukaryota > Metazoa > Chordata > Mammalia > Rodentia > Thryonomyidae > Thryonomys > Thryonomys swinderianus. Next base: position 28,270 of record PVIC010006608.1, read on the forward strand.
CCCTGGCCCTCCTTCAGACCCTCAGTCTGGCCGCGTTCTCCACATGTCATCCCGCTGCCCAGAATGCTCTTCTCTCCCCACCTGGCCAAGTTCAAATTTCCACGTTCTTCAGGCCAGGCCTTGAGCATCATCTCCTCTCAAACACTTTCCAGGATTTCCCCGCCTGACTCCATCTCCCTCCTGACACCAACTCTTGCAGCTCCCCATCCCTCTCTGCCTCAGGGCACTTGGGCAGCAGCTGGGTGTCTGTAGCATTAACGCCTCTTCCCTCGCCATCTGCAGGGCTCAGTGCCATCGTCAGCCCTGCAGCCCGGCCCACATATGGCATGTGTGAAGAGTGGCCCCCCAGTTCAGGCCTTGGGTTTCCCGTCACTGTTCCCTACAGTCCCTTGGACAACACTGTGAAGTAAATGTTATTACCTCCATTTTGCAGATGGCGAAACTGAGGCACAAAGCTTTCAGAAGCTTGTGGAAGCCACATTAGTAAGTGGCAGGGCTGGCCTTCGGCCCAGGCAGTCTGCTCGGCAGCTGCCTCAACCCTGGTATCGGCCCCACTGCACAAGCTCCGTGTGTATTTTCAAAGGCACAGAGACACACACACACACACACACAATCTGGAAGGACACGCACCAGAAGGAGAACAGATGTGGTTTCTGCTTGTTGGGATTATCGATGTTTGTTTTCATCTTTCACTTATTTGTTCCGATTTTTCTCTGCTAAACGAGTAACTGTTGATGCCTTTAAACTCGGAGAGAAAAACTATCTCTTCAGCTTTTAAAAATCAAGGTGCCCAAAGGGACGGGATGCCACTGCCTCCTTCCCACCCAAAGCCCGGGCTGAGGAGAGGACAGAGTGGGAGAGTGTCTTCCAGACGACAGGCCTGGTGTGCGGGCCTGAGAAGGGGGACACTGGCTTCCTACAGCCCAGGGCCTGGCTCCTGGCACGTGCCGTGTGGCCTGAGTCAGGGATTCGCCCTCTCTGACCTCGGATGCCTCCCTGTCAAGCCGGGCGCTCCTGCTAACTTTGCAGGGCTGCCGTGAAGAATGAAGAGAAAGGATGTATATAACCCAGCGTGGGGCTTGGCACACAACAGATGCTCAATAAACAGTGGCCACTGACTTTAGGCCAGTACTCAGGCACGGCCCGGAGGCAGCACGGATGCCCCACAGAGCCCAAGTTCCCACCCCCACAGGGAACCACTTCCGGCCTCTCAGCGGGCCACTTGAGAACCACGTTCCCGCCGTCTGGCCCCCAGCAGTGGCCTCTCACTGCAAATTGTCTGTCTGAGGACACTGGGCAGCCTGAGGTGACCTAGGACAAGTCGCTGGTGGGAACCAAGAACACTGGCCACCCCGACCGCTGTTTCATGCCTGCAGCCCCTGTGAGGTGGAAAACATGGCCCCCACCAGGTCCTCACTGTCCCCCAGGAGCACAGAAAGGCATTTTCCACCTGGTGGGAGCTCAGTTTCTGTGCTGCAGCTGGTCAGCCGCGAGCCCGTGGGCAGCGCGCGCCTCCGAGGCCTCAGGCGGAAACAGGGGAGGCTGAGGAAGGCAGAGTGAGGTGGGGGCCGCCCGCGAGCCCAGGCTCTCTGGTATGTACTTGCTGCCTCAGCCGCGAATACCATCGCTCAGAAGGAATGGCGGAGGAGATGGAAATCTGAGGAAATCAATGTGTAATTAGTCACAGCTGTCGTAATGCGGTCCAGGTGATGGTGCGGGGAGCTGTGCCCCCCACACTACCGCTCCTTTCCAAACTCTCCACAGAGCCACTGAGAAGCGGGGTGTCAGCAGGGCCTCCCCTAGCAGAGGCCAACCTGGAGTCTCTCTCTCCACAAGCCACAGCCCAGGACAGGAGCTGAGGCCGGGGTGTCAGCCCACTCACTCCCAGGACAGCCTGGCACTTCGCTGAGTCACCGAGTCACTGAGCTCGGAGACCCGCAGAATGAGCAGGGGTCCATGGGCCTGGGTTTCTGCCCAGCTCTGCCACTCTGTATTGTGGTCTTGGCAAAGTGACCGAGGCTCGGAGTCTCAGATGTCCCTCGCAGTGAATGAAATTAGTAACAGGATTATGGTAAAACTAGAGGAAGTAACATACGGGAAGGCTGCGAGCCCAGGGCTGAAACTCCATGAGAAGTCAGTGGGTAACCACAGCAGGCCTCGGTTTCCCTGTCAGCTGGAATGGTTCAGTAGTACACCTGATGAACAGGCATTTGCAGCTTCCCCCAGGAGCCCACCCTAGGGACACAGACACACCCTACAGCGTCACAGTAGCCTCCGCAGGGGGCCCTGCTGAGCTGCTCGAAGCACAGGCAGGTGACACCTGGCATGAGGTAAGAGAGGGACACATCAGAGGCGAGGAAGGTCCACTTGGGTCACCCTTCCAGGTCCGTTCCCAGGCTGAACTGTGCCATTGCGGCCACCACAGGAGCCTTGCCGGCTGCCTAACCCCAGCACCCCTTTGTCCCTGTCATCAGACAGGTGGAAATGCTATATTCCCAACTCAGGGGTTGATCACAAGCTGATTCGGTTCCGTCCCCAACCAAGTCTGGAGACAGGGACAGGCTGGGGCTCGCCTTTCACCTGCCCCTGTCCCCACTGAGCCCTCGCTCTGCCCTGTGTTTCAAGGCTTGGGTGTCACAAAGGACCACTCCCAAGGATACAGATGGCACCAAGCTCCTGTGGCCATGCCTGGAGAGACCCCGAGGGACACCAGCCCAGCCCACATACGCTCATGGAAACTGACCCGCCTGCAGATAAGAGGCCGGCTACACACAGCGTTCTGCTGCCTGCAGAGACCGTTCCCTCAGAAGCAGGCCTGACTCCTCGCGTGTCCACTGCGTCTCTCTCCCCACCCACCTATCTCCTTCGATCTCTCTCCATTTTCCTATCCTTTGCAGTCATTTCTGGTTTAAGTCTTTGAAACTCGAAGCCAAGAACTCATTCCTTTTCTCCCTGCATTTCTGTAGTGCCACCCCTTCCCCAAGGCAATCAGCAAAGTTCAGCCTGCTGAGGGAGGGCCAGGGAGGGAAGAAAAAGCAGAAGCCAGAACTTCCCAAAGGAAAGTCAGGCACCACCACCAGACCTTCTCAGGCAGCCATGTTGTGTGAAGTATTTTCCTTGAGTAAATGTAAGACTTAGGAAGATTGTTCTTTGTGCCGCAAATATCTTCCTCTCACCTTAAAGTGGCAACTAGAAAGTGAAGATGTGGAAAACACTATTCACTGCCTTTTTTTAAATCAACCTACCTCTGCTATGGAGACTAAAAACAGCAGCCTGTCACTGTTTCAGGCTCCTTTGTAAAGAGAGGCGGTCATGTGACCTATTCCAGCCAATACAGCCTGAGAAGAGATGGGTTGCGGTGACTTCAGAGAAAAACTTTCCTCTCTGATTTTTTTTTTTTTTCTTTGAGACAGGGTCTCGCTTTGTAGTTCAGGCTGGCCCTCAGCTCACTATGTAGCCCAGGCAAGCCTGGAACTCAGCAATCTTCCTGCCTCTGCCTCCCGAGTGCTGGGATGACAGGCGTGAGCCACCACGCCCGGCTCTGTGGTATGTGGTATTGATGGCTGGTGGGCGTGAGTCACCACACCCAGCATTATATGTGGTTACTGGGATCGAACTCAGGGCCTTGCGCTTGCAAGGCAAGCGCTGGAACCACTGAGCTAAATCTCTGGCCCTTTCCTCTCTGATTTTTATTTTTAAAAAGGTGAAGAAGGTTGGCTTCCTGCTTATGGAGGGGAGTGTAAGAATTTCAGCTGTAGCAAACATCTTGTGACCACCAAAGACCTTGCCTGGGGACAAAAGCTAACAGGTGGAGAGTACCAGGATCTTTGGTGGTGTCATAGTGTCTTGTAGAATAACCTCCAGGCTTCCTTTTAAATGAAAGAAGTGTTCTCAGTGTGAAACCTTTTTAAGTTTTAGTTCAGTTACTTGCAGCCAAAAGCCAAGCAACTTAAACTGAGAATATAAGGAATGCTTTTGGGTGTGGACAATTAGGGCTCTCTTTTGTTACAAATAGCCCCAGGAACCCAACTTAAACTTATTTAGCCAACTGGGGTAATTTTCTTAAAAATGAATATTTTAAAAAATGAATATACATGAGTGTCTTATGAAATCCAGCAGAAAAATGACCAGGCCTCAGAAAACTGAAACCAGGGACCTAAGACTCTGAAGATTTTTCTCTTTGATCTTCATATTCTATCTGTTTTGAGGTAATAAATCTTTGGTTTTTATCACAAAAATTCTGATTGCCTGAGATTAATTTTTTAGATTGAATTTTAACATGCCCTGAGACAAAAATGAAGACCTTCCATAGCTTCAAAACCGTAATCGTATTTCAGAAGAATTTTTCCCTTACACTTCATACTGTGAATAATCTATCTGCCAGTGTTATGTGTGATATCTTAAGGATCTACAAAAATACTTCCCTTTTTTCGGTTGTGTTTGTTTTATTGTGGGGAAACCGAACTGGCACCCTCACACCTGTGTGACAAGGCCTCCACCAATGAGCCACACCTTGAGTGCTTCTCCTTCTATTTAACTCTGAAACCGGGTCTAGCTAAATTGCCCAGGCTGGACTCAGACTTGGCAATTCTCCTGCCCCAGCCCCAGCGTAGCCGAGCTCCTACCCCCAGTTCTGAAGGCTTTACCACGTCACGTGCGGGGACACCGAGCGTGACCAACACTGAAGAGGCTTCTGGCAGTGACCCAGAAGGGCAAGAAGGGCCCCCAGGTCTGAGCGAGCCAACCCACACACCAGCCGCGCACCTCACTTCCCCTGCGGGAACCCCGTCTTGGGATAAGTAGAAACAACTCCCCAGAAACCTGCTGCCTCCCTTTCTGACCATCATGCATTACTTGATTTCAAACCTTCGAGGCGGAAGAACCTCAGATGGCATCGGAACCGTGTGAACCCCATCGGCACAACATTTTGCGAGTTGTATCAGAGCTGTGATGGAACATCTGTGGGATATTTTCTAAGCCTGCCTTTTACGTGTTTCGCAACAAAAGAGCAACATGTGAAAACTAACAATTCGATGAGACTACCACCTATTACAATGAAACGTAAGGGCCACAGTGAGCGCGCAGCCAACGCCACACATGCGAGGTTTGGAGACTTCCGTGTTTGAAAGCTGCTTTGGCAGCTCTGAGGCACAGCGAGTCGCAGCACAGGGTGTGAGCCCTTGGGAGTGGCAGGGTCTTCTGTGTCCTTGAGTCCCTGACCCCAGTGTATTTGTAGCTGGCAGTTGGAAGGCTCAGAGTCCGCTCAGTCAGCGAACACGGAAGAGAAAAGGTGGGAATGTAAGAGCTGCGAGAGGTTTTTCTGTAGATTGTTTCCAACCCTCAAAGCCTGGAGAGTGGCCTCTGCTTGACTTGTTCCTCTGGCTGGTGAGGGGGCCGAGGGCTCAGCCAGGAGCCGGGGGGGGGGGGGGGGGTGCCAGGGCCCCGCCTGGAGGGCTGACCTGAAGCCAGGCTCAGCCCAGATGAGGCACTTCTCGGAACCCCCCTGCCCACAGGGAGGCTCGCTGGCCCCCTCCAGGCCCTGAGGAGCAAACGCATTTGTTTACTTGACCCGCATGACATGTTCATTGATTTCTCTGGAGCGGTTCATTCATAAAGGCAAATTGAGCCCCCCTCGTGGGGATGCCAAGGGCCTTTTAACAAGCTCCCGAGGGGGTGACTTCTGAAAATGAGTGGCTGATGAGCCAGAAATGGAATTCGTCTGATCCTACTGGCCCAGGGCTGCTCGGCAGCCAGTCAGGAGATGCCGGCCTGTGACTCAGGGACCCGGGTCTGGCCCAGCGGGCGGGCGCAGGGGTGTGCACAGCAATTTCACGCTCAGGAGCATCTGGACAATTAAGGCAAAGGGGCTCACGGGTCCGGGCTCCAGGAGCAGTCTTCCGCTGCTGTTAGCTAGACGGCAACAGGGAAACTGTAGAGGGAGTTTCTCGAACAGAACAGTTTTCTTGTTCTTAACGATGCCAGTTCTTCCCCCACATCGCCTGCTGGCAGAACGTTGCCGGCCGTTTGGTTATGGCCTCTCGGTTTAAAGTTGAGGAAGGAGAGAGAGGTCCAGAGAGGAGACTGACTTGCCTGAGATCGCACAGCCCAGTGTCTTCCACAGAAACTTCACAGACTTCCCGCTATTTTTGTTCCTGCCCTTTTTACTCAACATTCCATCTTAGGGACCAGCTTCTTTCCTTTGATCTCGCGAGATGACACTTCTCTGGCTGCTGCGCATGTGGCATTTGGGATCCACTCATCTAGAGAATTCTTGCTTCCTTCCCTCGCACGGTTCATTCTTTCCCTCCGCTTCATTTTCCTTCCTTTTCCTTCACATCTGTTTCTCCTCTCCCTTTCCTCCTCCACTTTCCTTGGAACCAGCCCAGAGATGGGCCCTGGAATGCACAGATACATGCTGTGGCTTCCACACTCCACCAGCCTTCCCCGTGACCTTGGCCAGCTCCTCCTCTCTGACTCGGGCCTCCAGGAGAGGTTGGGCCCTTGCTCTTTGAAAGTGCTTCCTGCTCGGACAGTCTGACACAGCTAGGGCTGTCTGGTTTCCCGTCGACTCGCTACTGAAGCGGATGCATTTTCAGCTTTCTGATCTGCTGCCCGAAGTCTTAGGAAGCGGAGCAACTGGGGTGCATTAGCCGGGAGAGGTCACCCCGTGTTATTCATCCACTCCCCCGGGAGGGGCCGCCTCCCTGCTCGCTGATGATCTTACTGTGATGAATTCCCAGCCCGTCCCCACTGGAGGGAGGGCACCTCTGGGCTCTCTCCTTCAGAATTATGGGCCACCTCACTCTGTTCTCTGTTTATTGTGAGTGACACGGCTGTCACTATTGATTCAGCGTTATTGAGAGAGAAGCTTCTTATTTCCTCTGAGGGACTTTGCTGGCAATTAAGAGACGCTGCCAGCAGGTGAGCAATGGGAATTTGGTAATGGAAGCCTTTTATACGCCATTATTCTTTTGAAACAAAAATTAAGGTTGTTACTAAAACTATTAAATAACTATTAAAGAGGTAAATAACCCTAAAGATCGAGATACTTACGAACATTACACGGTATGTTATTTATAACATCCACGCAACTCTATTCATTCTGATGCTTGTTTTAAGTGCAGATTTTTCTACACACTTCTTCCCCTTGAGCAGGTCTTAAGAAGAGATCATTCCCAGGGAGAACTGATATTCGAGGGTCTGAGGACTCTAGGGAATGAGTATTTAAAAGCCCTTGACTTGGGTCTTTCTAATCAAAGAGATGAGACTGCCTGCTTTGCACTAATCACAAAACAGATGCTATTGGTCTACAGAAAGAAGTCATGAGGCTGTAAGATCTATTAGCTTCTTCTGCTGCTGTAACAAATTGCCACAAACAGTAGAATAAACAATATGAATGTATCACATACAGTTCTGGAGGTCAGAAGTTTCACTGGGCTGAAATGAAAGTGTGACCAGGGCTCTGCTCCTGCAGGCCTCAGGAGGCAAACTTGTTCCTTGCTTTTTCTCCTACTCCAAGAAGCTTCCAATATTTCTCGGCTCACAGACAGCTCCATCTTCAAGCCCTGAGGTCACATCACACTGCCCTGTTTCCACGACCACATCTCCTTGTGTGACTGTGACAGTCAGCCCGGTGATTACCCTGGATCCACCTGGGTAATACGGCATGACTTCCCAGCCAAAGATCCTTGGCTCGATGGTGTCAGAGCTGTCTCCTCTGCTGAATACAGGAACATATCTGTAGATTGCAGGACCAGAGCACCATCGTACTTGGGGAGGGGACATCATTCTGCTTACCACAGGTGACTTTTGACTTCCACAAAACCAGTGCAGTGGTCACTGAAGTAAGCCATGGATTTCTCCCATCAAGAGGTTGCGGCTATTTTTCTACTTTTTGAATCAAGGAGTGTCATGTGACTTTCTTTGACCAATGGAACATTAGCAAATGTGATCCAGGCAAAGACTTAAGGTTTGCCTTCTCATCCTGTTCTTGGGAGCCTGTGGGCCTCTAGTGCTTGCTCCCCACAGCGAGGTCACCTCCTCTGATGATGACAGACCCCTCTCAGTTACCTCTGCTGAACACCAGTCAACCTTTACCAGACGTGGAAAACTATCAGCTAAAAGAATGACAGAATAGCCCAACCAATCACATCTCAAATCATCAAATTATAAAATCTAAGCAAACACATGCCTCTTTCAAGCCACTACATTTTGGTGTGGTTGTTATGCAGCAAGTGCTAGCTGATACAACTAGGGACTTAATTTATCGAATCAGATAAAAACTTTTTAACTGTGATATCTTCAAGTATTTCCTTCTAGTTCTAATGGATGACTTGGGAAGAATCTTGGGCAATGAAATTTATACACTACTATTTTTACAGAGAGCCAGATACTTTTTCATTGATTACCATAAAAGGTAACAGAATTGTTTCCTAAACAAATGTATTAGGTGAAAGGCTTATTTCCTTAAGCCAGCTATGATAAATTCCAGCACCCAGGAGGTTGAGACAGGAGGATCCCTACAAGTTCAACACCAGCCTGAGCAATATAGGGAGTTCAAGACCAGCCTGCACTACATGCAAGACCTTGTCTCAAAGCAAACAAACAAAAAAGCCTTACTCCCTCCATTAAATTCATGTTCTTCGGAGATAGAAACAATATTCTCTAGTTCAAGTCTTTCTTACAAGCAGGGACTAGAGAAGATACAGTGGTTAAGAACAAGAGCTTCAGAATGAAAATGACCTGAGTTCAAATTCAAAGTTTACTCAATGATTATATGAAGTTAGAAAAGTTATTTAAGTTCCTTGTGGCTCAGTTTTTTCTCATCTGTAAAATGGGGATAATGAAGAGTGAGGACCATGTAAGATTACTATGAGAATTACATACAACAATATGTATGTGAGCACCTGGAAGTGTCAGGTACAAACACGCAAAAGTATCAGCCATTTTTATTACACTGGGAAGGGAAAATAGTAGGCACATAATAAAGACTTGTCCATTCTGAGTTGTCCATTCAGAAGTTGGGCCTGGAACCTAAACTAAGGCAGATTTCTGTTCTCTGGGAAACTAAGGAAGCCTGAGACATTTGAGGGTCAAAGAAATAACAGCTTTCCCATTCTGTTTATATCCTTATCAACATTTGACCCTTGGCTCCGGACTAGATTCCACTTCGCAGCCGTGTCTAAGTGACAGTAGCCCTTGGGTCCCTCATGATCCACTTTCACGGTCGCCTTTCCCTAAAGATGCCTTCGAGTCTCCAGAGAACAAACTCAGCACAGCTCCCAGGATGCAATGCAGTAGGATGGAAGCCTGCACCATCCAGACGCTGTCAGGTGACTTCCAAGGCTCTAGCACAGCCTCAACGGACGCTCGCCCTGGGGAAGGCCAGACACCATGTAAGAACGACAACCAGCTCAAGCTCACCATGCTGTCAGGAAGCTCAACCAGCCACGGGCAGAGTACATGTGGCAAGAAAGGTGGCTAACCAGTCTGTGGCTGTCTCAGCTGTCCATCCCACTGTGGTGCCAGCCCCGTGGGCAAGCATGCCAACTTAGCTGTCTAGCCCAGGGAGGTCTTCAGATGACTCTAGCACCTGTTAGCACCTGACTGTGGCCCCGGAAAGGCTTCAAGCCAGCCTCACGCTGCTAAGTCCTGTTAGCCCACAGAGCCCATCTCAAAATCTAAACAGTTAATAATAAACCCTTCTTTTAAGTGCCTAGATTATAGAATGGTGGCTTATGAAACAGTAAGTCACCAGAAAAAAATCCCACAATTTACCATGAGTTCATTCCATCAGCCCTATTTTCATCCATTCAATCAACAAATAAAGAAACTAAGTACAGAGTTCAATATCAGTCCCCATGGAGAATTCACACCCAAGCAACACTTGAGAACCTAAGGCTGCAGACCAGGCACGAGTCCAGGCACTGCCACAAATGTACACAATCGTCTAAAAATAGCTGTGGTGCTTTGGACTCTGGTCCAAGTTATGGCTTTAGCCCTCCCTAGCTGGTGGCTTTCGACAATTTGCTTAACCTCTGTTGCTTCCAATCCTTTATCTATAAAATGTAGAGTGTGACAGCACCAATCCCACAGGGTCAGTGACGATGAGGTGATATCTGCACCCTCTGTCATGCATAGGTCACCAAGGAGTCACCCAGCAAACAGAAGCAATGGTTTTTAGGGGTACACACTGCTTCTGGTGTTTGGGAACTTTGAGAAGGGGAGGGGAGGGAAGGAAGAGGCAGAGACCACTGGGCATGCCAGAAGGAAAGCAAGCCCCCCTAAGGGGGATGCCTGAATGGATGCATGCCTCACTCACCAGGGAAACATACCCCAGCACCGAGACGCACAGACCACGTGCTGAGGGTGGGGGAAAGTGGGGGGCTGATTTCTAGCGCAGATGCCCACGGAAGGCCCTGGAGGAGGTGGCTTTGGAGGGATGGACAGGACTTCGACCTCTGTGATGGGGCCACGGCCTTTCAGGTGACGGAGACCAGAGCGTGAAGGGCGTGAGGGAAGGGAAGATCAGCCAGGTCCTGAATTGCTGATTTCCTGTGTTTTTTACTCCCTGGAGCCTCCCGGGAGAGCCGCTCACGGGGAGTGAGTGGCAAGGACCCGGGCCTGGCCCCCAGCCCAGCCCAGCCCCCCCAGGACCCCGAGTCCCCAGCAGCGGGCGCCGCACTCCTTCCTTCTTCTCCTGGCCTGTGGGTGTTTCAGAAGCACCTCTGGGTGTCCGCTCCATCCTGCCCTGGGGAAGGGCCCGTTCCCAGCTCCTGCCACACACGCCGCAGCCTTCCTCAGCACCCCCACTTCTCTGGGAATCCACGTTCAAAATCTAGCCACTGTCCCACCACCCCCAAGCCCTCCTTAGACCCCCATATCAGCTAAACCAGAGATGTATGATGCTGACCCCAAAGGTCCCCAACCCCACGCTCTGTCCCACCTCTCGGGCAGAAATGTAGACAGTGCTCTGTCCCTCCATGAGGTCGGTCCTGTATTCGGATCGCAGCTGTACTCTGTTGCCCTGGGTCTTGGTTTTCAGATCCACAGATTGGGAAGAACAATCTCACTAGATTTTTCCACTGGGATTTCAATGGGGAAATAAAAGTGAGTGCCCAGTATGTAATGGCACAACCAACACTGGGGATTATGCATGTTTCCCTCTCTCCTGAATCTCCACTTCTGAGCCCCTGCCACCCCCTGCTGGTCCAGAAGCACCGGGGTCTCCCCCAGTCTCCCTGCGTGGCCAGTCCGTCCCTTCCAGACCGCCCGGCCAGGGGGCCCACTTCTTGCCCGGCTGCCAGATAGGCCTTGAGTGTTGAAATCCTTCCATTCTACAAGGCCAGAAATTTGATTATGTTATTAATTAAAGCAAGATGCTGGGCCTGGGAGATTTATTTTCTTTTCCGTATCTGTGGCTGTAAACGCCACTCAGGGAGCTCAAAGGTCCATGTCAGCCTGAATCAGGCTCCTGAACAGACGTTTTGTTCCCAGTTCGGCCTGCCCGACCCCTCCCTCTCAGTACCAGGAAGGAAGTGGCTGTTGTGACACGCGCCCCTCACCCTCGATTCCTCACTCCATCTGCATGAGCCAGAAAGGGGGGAAAATACCTGGGCCGTGTGGGATGGGGAGGGAATTTTCCAAGAATTTTGTTTTAAGTTTCTGCCTCATCATTATAGAACTTTTCGCATTTCTATTTTTAGGTGCCCAAACGGGCCAGGCCCACATTCCCCACACCACCACCCCCTCCCCACCCAGCCTTTGTTTATACAAAGCACATGCTGAAATCATTATTTAAAAACCTCCAAGCCCATAACTGCTCAGGTAGGTGAAGAATGTGGTCTTTATGGATGTCGCACACAGAGAGAACTGTGGCTTATTTGTATCTGGATCCCCTTGTATCCAGTCCCGGAACCCCTGGGAGGCCCAGAAGAATCAAGTAACTTGGAGCAAGAAGAGGCGTAGGCAGTAATGTAGCCAGGCATTAGAAACACAGAAGCAGAGCCAGGCCCGGCTGAAACGGGCCCACGGCCCACCGGGATATCAGTATCCTTGCTGGGACTTGAACCCAGAGGTCCCACTTTCACGGTGGCACTTTCTGTCCCACCGTATTATGAAAGCAAGTCCAAAGCTGGCTGTCAGTTGTTAGCTGTGAGACCCTAAGTAGGTTCCTAAGCCCCTCTGGGCCTCATTTTCCCTATCTGTAAAATGGCGATATCAAAAATACCCACCTGGTGGCACTGGGTAAGAATTAGGAGAAAGAAAACCCTATAGTTTAGTTTGTTTCCCCTGAAAATAGAGCCACATCATTCACCTGCCTAGGGGTGCACCTCACCCCACATCTCTGCGCACCATGGGCCAGTCAGTGAACATATCCCACCTCTGCCTATCTAGAAGTTTCCCCCATCATCATCTTTCGGGGCTACCTTTAAGTGGGCAGCAATGGCTCGTGCTTGGTCAGTAACACACAGCTGGTCCTTCATGGTTCTGCACCCGTGGATTCAACCAATCACAGATCAAAAATGTTGCCCCGCCCCAAAATTTGCATCTGCATTGAACAAAATGTAATCATTCTTGTCATGATTCCTAAACGATAGAGAAGAACTATGTATATGGCATTTGCATTGTGAGGCATGATAAGAAAGCTAAGAATGATGAAAAGTATGCAAGAGAGTTACATGGGTTTCACAAAAATACTACCCCAGTTATGTAAGACATTCGGGGCATCCTGAGCCTTTGAGAGAAGCTGAAGTCCTAGAACAAACTCCCCACGGACCCAGAGGGGTGACTGTGTCCTGTCAGCCTACTGGGGAACCAGCCCCAGTTCTCTCCCTCAGGCGGATGGACCTGAAGAACTCTAAGACCGTACTCGTGAGCTGAGCTGGAGGTGTCAGTTTGGAAAGGACAGTCCCGTGGGCTTCTGCCCTGTTACATGTTCATATAATTTACAATGGGCTTTAGGCATTCTTGCCTTTGTGGTCTCCTTCTTTCATTAACAAATATTGAAAATTACATTTTATGATGGCTGTTAATGGATTAATTATTTTCCCATTTGGTTTTTCTTTTGATTTTAAAATAAATTAAAAATCTTTTGTAGGCCCCTAAAATGACCATGGGCCCTTGGCACTGTGCCTCGTGGGTGCGCAGACCTTGCTTCACCCCAGCCTGGACCTGAAGCAAAGCCCTCACTTGTTCTTGACCACTCTTATCTAACAGGTAATGTTGGGAACAATCCCATTTGGGAGACATAATTGCACAGTCAAACTATGACTAGGCCGAGCTTTCCTGCCTACAGATGGACTTGGGGACTTGGCTCTTGTCTTTACCTCTGGTAGCAATAGGGTCTCTGGTGGTCTCAAATGCTGCGATGCCCCAGGGCAGAACTACACCAAGATCTGCATAACTCCTCGAGGATTATTGCTGGCATCTGCCCTGCCCTGCCCTATAGGAATTTCAACTACATAATTTCCAGCATCTGCCCTGCCTTCCACGTGCTGGGATCATAGGCATGAAAGCCTGGTACCAAATAAAAGTGTAGCAAGCTTGGATATTTCTTCTTTGCTACCCAGAGTAGCATGGATCAGCTTCTCCTCTAAGTCTCATTTCTACCCACTTATTGTTTATTTTGCCTTGTGCCATCAGACTCACAGGAGACTAGAATTTACTGCAAAGGTTCTAGTTATGTCCCTTCCCCTCTTTCCCACATTTGGCGCCCAACGTGAGGTTCAAACCCATAACCCTGAGATTAAGAGTCTCAGGCTCTAATGACCACATTTAAAACCAATGAAAAACTTTCTGTAGGTCAAAGAAAGTCAACACAGTATTGACAAGTAGGCTAAATGTTGCCTTCAAAACCTATAGAGATCCTTCAGGCACTATGTTTATGTATAAGACTCAGTAACTTGTCCTATACTTTAGCAGAGATGTATTAGCATTCCCACAATACAGTATGCCAGGGCCCCAAGTCTTCTTGGGGTTTACTTCTCACTCTATGATATGTCAATCTAGGGTATAGTGGCACCTCAGTTCACAAACTTAATTTGTTCTACGATTTGGGAAAAGATGGGCATCTTTGCGTTTGTGTGGGAAAGATGGCCATAATTGTATTTGACACCCAATGCAGAGTTTCCAAACAAAAATAAAATTTTTCCAAATGCTTCTGTTTGTGAAAAGAAAAAAAAGCATACTCTATTTAGGGTACTTAACACTTCCTATGCCCTAGCATCATTGATACAACATCATTAATACTATGGACCAATGAGATCATCAGAAAATGTCTAGATCATTGAGATCCTTATGGATTATATTACATCAGAAGGCAGAAGGGTTGATATGGCCCTGGTGCAAAACAGTAAATGTGTACTCCTATACCCGCTATGTAAAAGCAAATAGCTTTGACCTTCCCTACTAACAGAACCAGAAAGAACACATTTAGCAGATTAACAGTCATATGCTGAATTCAAGGCTATTAATCCGGTCCAGTAGACATATCACATCCAACAAAGCAGTGAATTTGAGGCTCCCTTTGTAGGTTTGTGGCATGTCCATATCCTCCCAGGACAGGTACACTGAGTGGGGACATGATAGCAAATATCACCCATGTATCCTCATCTTTTTTGGTAGTATTGATCTTTGCAATTCCTCCTGAAGTCCACTGTTATTTCTAATTTACCATCTTGGCACGTGGAGCTTCTACTTGGCACCCCTATCACGATGGCCCTTATCTATAGCTCAGGAGGCCAAAACAGAAGGTTCTCCCAGCCACCAGGCCTGTCTTTCCTGACAAACACCCAAGCACCTGAGAAATAACTTTGAAGTAGGCCTACAGACACATTAGACCCACAGTGAGATGTACTTGGGCCCAAACTCCAGTCATCCTCTTACTTCCTTAGCCCCTACTCTTCAGTGTAGGACTGATAGTGGAATTCCAGGTCCCTGGCATCAGTAACAGCTGATCTAATATTACTCAAAATATCTACATATGCCCTTTTCTTAAAAACAGAGTTACCACAGCAAATGATTCCAGGTTTTCCCAGAGAAAAACCAAGGAACTCTCCTCATTAATCTGTGATGCCCATCACATAATAACACCTCCCATAATCACCTGCAGCCATGAGCTCCTCACCTGACACATGCATCACTCATGGCCTTACACAGGTATGGTCCTCTGGGTCCTCTGCGCAAACACAGGCAGCAGGCAGCTGGTGGATTCTCAAGTCTTGGTTACCAAACCCATTATAACAGTGCCACTGCTTTTGGACCCCTTGATTAATCCTATGCCAAGAAAGTGCTGGCACATAAATTTCATTTATTCTAGTCCATCAACACATACAAACTGGAAAGAAAGATCTCCCTCTTCGGTCTTCTCCTTTTCCACTAAGAAAGATAGTAGTCTGTTGCTCACACATTGGCACCCCCAGGAGGGTACCTGTGCTGTAAAGAGATCACCTTATATACTCCCTCCCGAAGATAGTCTTATCCTTTTCCAGGACCAGCCACTTGGAGCAGAAAGAAGGAAGTTTTCTGCCTCATCTGAACTGCATAACTGTACGCCCTCTCTCCCCAGCCCCAGCCAGTTGGTTCAGGAACACACTCAACCCAGGACAATCATTCTCTGACCTGGGTGTCTCAGACTTAGAAGCACCCTAACATCCAAATCTCCAGCATGGTCAATGAGAGGAGACATATTTTCTGACACATCTTGGCCACGTTCTAGAGCTCCAGTGAGGAAGAGAAAATCCTGAAGCTTCCAAGATGGAAAAAAAAAATCGCCTACCTAGGAACAAGAATCTGGCCCATGGTGAACTTCTCACTGAGCCGCTGGGTGCTAGAAGCCACTGGAGCGATATTGTAAGAGCCCTACAGAATGGCCTCCAGCCTTAAATCTGGCATCTAGCCAAACTGACACTTGATTTTGAAGGAGAAATAAAGACCTTTTGACATTGAAGAGTACAGAGAATTTTTTTCTTGTGTATCCTATTTGAAAAACATACTAGAGAATATACTCTAGCAACCTGGGGTGCCTGCAACAGGTAACACAATACGCTTTCCTCCCTCTAACACAACCCAAAAAGTCACCGAGTAAAACATCACATCACTACCCAGAAGGGTGGACCACCAACAGCCCACCTGGGGAGGAGGAGTAGGGAACATTACTGCCTAGATATTATTAGAGAATATCTTTTTTTAAAAATTTAGTGACCACTAAAGCCTGTATAGTTTTGTTTGTTTGTTTTTTTACTGAAGCACGAATCTAGAGCTTTCACATGGTTGGTACATCTCCATCTATTTTATTTTTTATTATATTTTGAAACAGGCCTCACTAAGTTACTCAGGCTGGGCTTGGGCTTTTGATCCTCCTGCCTCAGCCCCCGAAGTGCTGGGCACTATGCCCAGGTAGGAATAAACGTCACACAACTGAGAAAGCAAAGGGAGTATGTCCACAGACAGGAGAAGGAGAAAATAGCAGAAATGTACAGAAAAACATGGCAAGTAAAGGCAGCACAGGGAAGAGGTCAGAGTTGAACATGTCAGGCAAAGGACCCTCCCCCAGAGCTGGAGACCGAACCTAGGGTTCTGCTACTTCTAAACTACGTCTCGAATCGTGATTTTTAGTATGAGGCAGGGTCTTGTTAAGTTGCCCAGGCCAGGCTTGAACTTGTGACCTCCCGTTTTAGCCTCCTGATTAGCTGGGGTCCCAGGCACGCGTGGCCATGCCCAGCTCAAGAAAGGATGTGCCCATCATTTGTCACAGTGAGAATCTATATTAAAGCTTTTTCATTTAAAAGAAGAAAAGAAATTAAACTGAGAACATTTTTTAAATGATCGTTAACTTATTTAAATAATGATAATAAATTCATTATAGGTTAACATCACTTTCTGGAAAACAAAAGCATTGGTAAGAAGAGTGTGTTGCTTTAACTGGTAGATTTCTTAACAGAAGACAGGTAGATTTCCATATCCACTCCTCATTCGGCGCTGCAGTGTGGTTTCAGTTGAAATATGTGAGGAAAATCTGGCCTTTTCAATAGGTAAAGAGGGAGTGTTCCAACAGCCTATTCAGATAATTATGCATCTTCTTCTACCAAACACAACATTGGTGGCTTCTTAAAGGTCTTCTTAAAGGTCCCTGATAGTATGGAACCATATCCTGGAACTTTTCATTCGAATGCGTTGTTCCATCTCATACTTCATAAGGGTCTTTTAGCCACATGTGACTCGGTAACATCGCATGTTTTGTCCTCCCAAAAATTGCTATGCTGAAGCCCTAACCCCTCCTACTTTAGAGAGTGACTTTTTGGAAAGAAGGTCACTACAGATGTCCTTAGTTTGGTTAAGATGACATCACACTGAAGAAGAGTGGGCCCTTCATCCAAAATGACCAGTGTCGTTGTAAGAAGGGAAAAGTTGGACAGAGACACAGCCAGGGACAATGCCACAAAAGATGAGGGCAGAGATCAGACCGTGTGTCTACAAGCCAAGAATTGCAAGCTCAGGGACCAATCAGCAGCATTTGGGAAAAGCCAGGGAATGAGCCCTCACATCTCTTGGGAGGACCAAACCTTCCCAGCAGCCTCCTCTTAGACTTCCAGCCTCTACGACTGTGAGAGAATACATTCCCATCATTTCAGACTCGCCTGTGGCACTTTTTCTGGCAGCCTTCTGAAATGAGTACACCCCGCCGTAGTCACTTTGAACACAGTGAGTCATTCTCATGCAAATCTTCCAAATGTTGATACAGCTCCTTCCATAACACCCGAAAGACATTTACTAATCCATCGTAGATCTTATCATCACAGATATTACTGGGAAGCTGTCAAACTCACAGTGACAGACACAAGTTTTCCAGAGTTCACATTCTCACTTCAAGTTTTATCCCTGTCATCAAATAGGATCCGTTCTTTTTTTAGAAGCAACAGCCTCATTTGGTTTATTTTCAAGAAAACAGCTCCCAGACACCTAAAGCTGAATGATCCACGGTTCACCAAGCATCTTCTCAACTACCAAATCTGGCAATTCATGAAAAAGGTAGTTTGGTCAGCACACGGCCTCTTCAGTATCTTCTTCAAGCCCCCGTCAGCCTGCAGTGTGCCGCATGCGGCTGTGGGCATCGCCCACTTCCTCCAGGATGCTAAAGAGTTGATTATGCCATGACTTAACTAGGTGATCCTGGCCCTTCTGGGGCCGTAGCCTCAGTTCCTGTTTAGCTACCATAAGTTCTACCCATTGTTACTTCTGCAGTATAAGTGCAAATATCACCACAATGAAAATGGCAAATTACATCTTAGTGTTGTTATTGTCTGCCACTAGGGACTGAGCCCAGGGCCTTTGCACTGAGCTATACTTCCAGCCTTTTTATTATTTTTTACTTTGGATAGAACCTCTTTAAATTTCTACGTTGCTCAAGCAGAGCCCAAACGTGGAAACCTCCTACCTCTGCCTTCCAGATGCCTGGGAATACAAATTTGCCCTGCCACACCTGCCCTCTGTTATTATTAAAGGATCTTCGGTGTCATGGCCTCCTGCAAGGGCCACAGACCACACCCGGGGAACCATAACCTTCATCACGCAGTGGAGACAGCTACACAAACCCTTCCTGACCTATGAAATAAAGACTAGAGAGAGATGGGAGGCCTAGGTTGCCTCTGTCCTGAGCCTTTCCTGTCAGGGGAACGTCGAGGTCTGTGTATCAGCTGGAGAGGGCTCCCAGGGAGCCTGAGAGCGGCGGCCTGCTGTGGGGTCTACGGAGGTGCCCAGTGAGCCACGTCTTTAGCGAACATCCAGGGAAACTCAGCCCACGGGGCTCCGGGGTTTTGCAACATTATTCTAACAAAGAGAAGAAAGAAGGGGAAGATGGTTTCAGTCACCAGTATACGAAGTAGCTGGCGGAGCTGACGCACGGCTGTAATCCCAGTGCGCCAGTAGCTGAGGCAGAAGGATTGCCGTAAATTCAAGACCTTCCTGGGATCGAGTGAGTTCAAAGCCAGCATGACCTACACATAATGAGAACCTGTCTCAAAAAAATGTATATATATATGAGGGAAATACATGTGGGTGGAGGAAAATAGCCATTATCATCTATCCTGTAAGACCAATAGGCTAATTTTTAATATGGTAAGTCCTTTTTTGAATAATTTATAAAAATAAGAAAATTTGCCGGGCGTGGTGGCTCATGCCTGTAATCCCAGCACTCAGGAGACAGAGACAGGAGGACTGCTGAGTTCGAGGCTCAGGGCCAGCCTGAATTACAAAGCGAGACCCTGTCTCAAAAAAAAAAAAAAGAGTATTAGACATTCTAGTAAGAAGGTCAGCATAAGCACACCTGTTGTGTTCCATGTTCTCCTGGCTTTGAAGATACATGTACTTGAAATGAGCAATACAATGAATACAACTAAATTTTCATGAACTATCATCCCTGTGCCACAAACACATGTGCCTTATAAATATCAGTTTCAGATTCAGTCTGTCTCTGCTTGAGTCTAGCTTCTCATCGTTTCTGATTTCCTCCTCAAACTTGCAGCTTCCAAATGCAATACTGAAAGGTATTTTTGAAACCTTTAATAGCTCATACTTATGTGGAAAACAGGATGGACAGTGATCTCTACTCCATGTGTGCAGAAGAATCGTCCTTTTAGATTTGTAAATTCTCAACAGAATGAACCACCCAGTAATGTTTTTCATGTCTGCCTCATATATTTCCCGCCAGTCGCCTATAATTGATGCCTGTCTGTGCACGTGTCCATTTACACACTAAATTAGGTACGTTGGAGGCACGAGCTTCAAAGAAGATGAAAGAGCACTGTTGCCTGAACAAATGGTAAAACCAATGTGCTCATCTCAAAATATTCCATGATGAACTCCTTCCTGATGAATGATTAGATGAGATACCATATTTCCTTTTGTTCCTTAAAAATACATTGTATATTCATTGATTGCATTTGAGATAATTCATCGGGGATCCTGTCATCCGAAGACTCATAGTCTGAGATTTTTCTTATGTGATCAATTTCTCTATTCTCATTAACTCAAGTCTAGAGTGATGCTGTTTCTCCACAGTCATTTTTTGAGTCATCTAGTAATTGTGAAACATCTTGCTTTGATCATGTTCTTTTTTTGTTTTTTTTTTTTTGGGGGGGGTTGGACACTGTGGAAGGAAAAGGAAAATAATCTGATTTTTCTTGTATTTGTTGAAAGCAAAAATCAGACTGTACGATGGTGTCTCCCGTATTTCTTTCTATAACTTCTGAAATGCAGTGTTCTGGGTAACTGGATTAGTCTCATACTGCTGTTGTACAAAAAAAAAAAAAAAAAAAAATTACCACAGCCTTGGTGATTTTAAACAACACATGAGTGTCTTCCCTCATTGTTCAGAGGCCAGAGGTCCGAAAGGGGGTTTCAATGGGCCAAAATCAAGCTGTCAGCAGAATCCCACTGCTTCAGAGGAATCTAGGATCACGGGTCCCAACAAAAGACACATCCGGTATCATTATTAACAAGAATGATGAAATAATTTCTAGGAGGAGAAAACAGCAAAATTTTTCAAGGGAAAGGAAAAAGAAAATCAGTGAAATTACACAATTTGTCTTGGCTTTATGAAACTATCCAATGAGCCCATGTAACCAATGCAAGAGGAAGTCTTGTTTTTTGCTTTAGAAATAACTAGTACAATTTATCTTTGTTCTTTGGAAGACCTCTGAGGAAGAATAAAAGCAATGAATTATCAATCCTTGGCCCAGGGAATTAGCTCAGTGGTTTTGGCATCTGCTTGGAAAACTCTAGGTCCCGAGTTTGATCTCTGGTACCACATATCATGTTGCCAGATGTGGAGGCTCACGCCTATAATCCCAGAACTCAGGAGGCAGAGGCAGGAGGATTGCTGTGAGTTCGAGGCTATCCCAGGCTACACAGTGAGTTCAGGGCCACTCTGAACTACAAAGTGAGACCCTGTCTCAAAAAACTAAAAAAAAAAAAAAAAAAAAAATACAAACAGAACTATTCAAACAAGAGACTAGACTGAAATGAGGTCCAGGGAACCCTGAGTCTATCCTGAAGGTCAGAAAAATCCTGTCTCATCCCAAACGGCGCCAGTGCAGAGACAGAGAGCTGAAAGCCAGGGCAGGGGTAGCAGGTAGCAGATTATTATTGGCTCAGCCCCCATAATCTAACCATCTTCTGACCACATGAGGCTTTGGAGGCCATTTTAGGCCTTAAATCATAGCAAATCTGATCCTTCAGTCATTCCTGAAGAGGCCATTTCAGCTCCAGAAGGACAAGAAACCACTGGACTACGATACACAGCACCAATTCTTAGCAGACCACAATGAGGGAAGTTTCTCTGACTTGACTCCACTGAATCAGACACGCTGTGGGGCTTCCAGGCGAATGCATTGGGAATAAGGTCCCCAGGCAATCCCCTCTGCTTCACACCTACTGGTAATAAAGTGTGAGCTGTAAACTGGAGTCTAAAGAGTCTGGCTCTGTAGCTAGAGGCATTTGTAAGGGACCCCCCCCCCCCGTGGTCCCGCTGTGGTCTGGGTCCCCTGGGCTTTCTGGGGTGCATCATGCCCAGGTCTGGATCCCAGGTCTGGCCTTCAGCAGGCCATGAGTTAGTGGTGCTGAATTTATTGTTTTCACTCTCCCATCAGAAACAGTAGCATGGGGAGTCCCTTTGAAATGCCATTAAACTAGCGTATGAAAACAGTGTCCTCTGGCTCTAAAAACAAGCACAAATAACCCACCGCAGAGGAAAAGACATCTAAAAAGCGTCCCCGGCAAAGAAGCGAACCGGTACCCAGGAGGGCAACCAGCGCCTCGGAGGTGGGCGGTGTGAAACCATCCGGCCGCTCTGCAGACAGAGACCCGGCCCATCCCCACCCCACCCCACCCCCGCGCCGGGAGGGCTAAGCCGCACCTTCTCGTCCACGGTGCAGGGCTCAGGTGCTACCGTCCCGCCCGGAGCCTCGGGTCCATGAACCAGGCTTTGAGCACTGCCTCTCCAGGAGCCAAGGGAGCGGGCAAAGGCAGAACACCCCCGAGGGAAAGCAGAGACCCACCCGGCAGCTCCCCCGGGGCTTCTCTGTACCCCGGTGCCGGTGCCGGGCTCTCACCTCTGGGGAGGAGATGGATCCTCAAAGGGTCTTATGGCACCCGAGGCGGTGACCTGGGTGAAAGGCGAACCCTGGACCTTGGAGTCCCCTTCCCTGCACGGTGGAACCTTCCAACATCCTTTAGAGGGAGCAGAGGCCCCACGAAGGCTTTTCTCCGTTGTCCGAGGCCCAGCATCTCAGAACAGGGAGCAGATTGCTCTCTCCAGCGTATAAAAAGGAACTAGGGCCAAGGGACCGATTTGCTGGGTCCTTTTATTTGTGGCTTTCGTCATACTTTGTGTCCAGACCATGCCTACCCCCCAAGTTCACGCTGGACTGTTGAGCTAGAACAGGCCTTGATGTCCTTGTTCCAGGATCTGTTTTCCCAACTGAAGCAAATGGGCAAAAAATAACCTCCACAAGGCCGCAAAGTCAATACTACTTTCATGTTTCTGGGCTTCCAGCCTGGCCCTAAAGGTCTTCCAAGAAGTCACGCAACCTCCCGGACCTGTAGGATTCGAGTACAGTTGGCAAGCCCAGCCCCGCAGCTCCGTGCCCAGCAGCCAGGCAGAAAGGACCACTGGCCACGGGCCATCCTGGGTCACCTGACTTAGCCACCAACCCCCAGCTGCTTGCCTTGCAGAACGCCTGTTTAATGTTTTATTCTTCCTACTGTTCCATTATTGATTCAGGCCTTGCTGCGGGGTCTGACCAAGTGAGCCGTGAGCATTTGTATAACGTCAACTTCATCAAAAATGCAGGAGTTCGTGTTTTACTCATCTGCGCGCTGCCTAGACGGTTTAAGTCGATGCTCGGTGGTTTCTGGGAGCCAAGGACGGTGCTGACAGCCACAGGCCGGCTTCTGGTTTCTCGGAGGTGACCCAGGACCCCCACGCCAGGGCGAGGACAAGGTCTGGGAGGGGCAGGATGGCCAGGAGTGTCGGAGGGCGGAAGCAACTTTTTAAAACAAGCACCAACCTAGAGTTAGAAACTCGCCAGTGCATGATGATGCTGACACTGCTGTTGAATATTCCAAATAAAAATCTAGTAAGATAAAGGAATATTTATTTATCCATCCATGTGTTCGAACAACATTTATTGAGCACCTGTGATGAGCCAACCAAACCAACATTTTGGTGCCCGTGGAGTTGAAATTGTATTTGAAAAAGAAAATAAGGTTTAAAAAATGAAAATAAGGGGCCAGAGGGTTAGCTCAGTGGTTCCGGCGCCTGCCTCACAAGCGCAAGGTCCTGAGTTTGATCCCGGTAACCGCATACAACAATGTCGGGCGTGGTGACTCATGCCCACCAGCAATCCATACCACATACCACAGTGCCCAGGCGTGGTGGCTCACGCCTATCATCCCAGCACTCGGAAGGCAGAGGCAAGAGGATTGCTGAGTTCGAGGCTTGCCTGCGCTACATAGTGAGCTGAGGGCCAGCCTGAACTACAAAGCGAGACCCCGTCTCAAAAAAAAAAAAATGAAAAAGAAAATAATAATATATGATAATAGTAAAAGTCTCTATTGAGCCTTTACAATGTACTAGGTACTGTTTTTTTGTCTTATTTTTCTCTTTCTTTCTTTCTTGTTTGAGGCAGAATTTCACTGTTAGGCTGACCACAAACTCCAGGGTTCGAGCAATCCTCCTGCTCCAGCCTCCTGAGTAGCTGGAATTACAAGTGTGTACCTCTACAGTTGGCTTGTATACTTGGTACTATTCTAAGCATAGCACATAGATAGTGCTTCTATTTCTAGGAGGTTTTTAGAATGTGTATATCTCTGCGCATAGAAAAAAAAAACAGGAAAGAATAAAGATTAGCAGACACTAACCCCAGACTGTAGGGAGAGCTTTCATTTTCTTCTTTTGGTCACCCTGGATTATCTACATTTTCTTTCTGGCTAGTGCAACAAGGAATGGAAAATGGTATGTTCCAACGTTCCAGTCTCAAAGAAATCAGGCCTCAAAATGCTTCTCACTTGCAGGCCTGCTCCAGCCCCTGTGGCTTCTGTCCTCGCTGGGAAATTCACCACCTCTTCCTCCCTGGAGAATCAAGTTGCCGCAGAAGCCCGAGGCTGTGGCGCAGTACCATGTGGCTTGTGGTCAGGGCTGAGGGACAGCGGAGGCCTCTGAAGGCTGAAACTTTGGAAAGCAAGCCTTGCAAGCAGCGTCCCTGACGGCCAGCAGGAGCCGCCCTCTTTCCGGCCTGGTGTGTGGACGCCACAGCCCAGCCTTCCCCTCCCATGAAACTCCAGTGTGACACTGGCACTGCCCCCACGGAAATAAAGGGCCACGGCCGGGCCACAGAGAGTCTTCACCCTCTGAAGGCCCTGCAGGGCTGTGCTCGGGCTCTGAGGACTCTCCCAGGGCACAGGGATGGCCTCGCCAGGTGACACGGTGACTGTAACCAGAAAATCACACCCAGGGAGCTTAAATCCTGAGGTCTGACACCGAACACTTCACTCTCCTAATTCGTTTACTCTTCATTGTCATCACTACTATTTTATTAAAAAGGAAACAGAAGCCCAGAAAGGTCAAATCGCTTGTCCAAAGCCACACAGCCAAGCAGTGTCAGGCCGGCAGGCTGATTCCAGACCCCACACCCTAAACACTGCTCCACCCTGGCTGGGATCTCCAGGGACACGACCTAGAAGATTCGTCGGGGTCCCCAGGACCCGTCCAAGGAGGGACAGCAGCTCTAGCCACTGGAGAGGCAGCAGAACACTGAAGAAAGGGACAAGGTATGAGTGTCCGGCAGTCCTAGCTTTGAGGTCTGGTGACCTCTGTGTGGTTGTGGACCAGTCTTTTGACCTGTTGGGACTCTGAGCTTTCATCTGTGTGATGGAGATACAACGCCCGAACTCACAGATCACAGAAGTCGTTTTTAAAACAACTGGAGTGTTGATGGGACCCTGGCTAAGGGTGCCAGAGGGGGCCAAGCATATCACATGCATTGTTCAGTCTTTCAGCACCCCAGGATGGGGAGGGCAAACCTTTCAGAACTTCCAGTGATTCAAACGACCTGCTGCAGCACACAAGCCACAGGCCACCATCGCTACCCAACACCACCTTACGGAGGGAGAGACTGAGGCTAAAATGACTTTCTACCGTCACCAGAAAAAAGCAAAGCCCACGTCCTAGAAAGGGACAAGCCCCAGTCTCTGCCTGCCCTATTACCATATCTGCATCAAATGCAATGAAGCCTGTCGGAGCCTGGCACTGTGCCCTCCTCACCCAAGTCCCAGGACCACCGTCACCAGCACTATGGTGAGGAGAGAGAAAGAATGCTTGCACCCCGCATGGCTGGCACACGGGGAGCCTCTGACAGTGACGTGTGTCACTGGCTGTCTCTGTCT